>ML793798.1:0-80965 GCA_009831015.1 Picea engelmannii
TATATATATATATATATATATATATATATATATATATATATATATATATATATATATATATATATATATATATATATATATATATATATATATATATATATATATATATATATAATAAAGAATAATATTATATTCATGAAAACATTAAATATAATACATTTCATTATTATTGATGATGATGATGATGATTAACGTACACTAAAACTGAATTGGTCTATCAAACCTTAAGAGGGTAAGCGATTACTTGTGATTCTTTAGAATTTTGTTTCTGTGCTCGAAAAGTATTAAGAAAAGTTTTCCAAGATCACCATAGTTTTGTTGAGTTAAGACGTTAGGAAGGTTGTTAGAGTGATAAATTTTGAAAATGAGATCTAATCTCGGAATAGGCTGGACAATCTAAGAGAAACTGTTTTTCATCTTCAACCTTCTTAGTGTCACAAAGGTGACACACTCTTTCATCCCATGGCATTTTAGGAATTGACCAATGCCCAATTTCACTATGGAGCTAGTGAGAATTTGTTCTTATTTTAGCAATGCTTTTTTTTTTCTTTACACTTGTCAAAACAAAAAGATAATTTTCATCTTCTAGATTAGGGTTGATTACATCCTTATAATACCTTAATTTTATTTTTTCCTCTAACTCTTTATCACACCACATTTTCTCCTTAAACTTTGATTTGATGATATTTTTAATAGTATCTTTATTCTACAAAATGGTGTCTTCCATGATTCCCCAATAGTTATCTTTATGTCATCCTCGCTTGAGTCGATGGTGGTTACGACTCGATTTTGAAGCAATTTTAGAAAGCCTCTTGTCTTCCACGTTGTTTAACTTATTCTTATACATTATGTATCTAGTTATAGTCATGCTCTCAATGGGGGATAGGCTTGTTTTTAAGAGGAGGATGGGATAGGGCATATTTCCTTTAATTTTAAGATTATAGGTTATAAAATTCTTTTGTATTTTCTTTATCTTTCTCTAGGATTCATGAGAGATACTACAACCCTAGACTTCACATCCATAAAGAATAACAGGTATAACAAGAATCTCAAAAAAAAGTTTCTTCTTATACCAAATCTAAAAATCCACTGATTTACAATTATTTTTACGCATACATATACTTACATAACATATTTATTAAAAAAGAAAAAACAAACATAGAAATATTTCATTTAATTTTCAATGTATATTCTTAAATAAGTTGATAAAATTCTAATTGGAATCATGTGGAAATATTTAGCTTGACTAATTGGAATAATGTGGACATATTTGGCTCGAAAACATTTGGATACGATTAGTCTTCCAAAAATATCCACAACGATCACTACGAACACGAATAGTTGGAATAATGTGGACATATTTGGCTCGAAAACATTTGGATACGATTAGTCTTCCAAAAATATCCACAACGATCACGAATAGTGATGAGACATGAATGGTTCATCATAATTCACCGAATTTTGATATTGTTTATTTGTTTTATGAGGGAAGAATGACTTTTCAAATAAAACGCACTAGATAGGCAACCGTATTAGGTTAGTTAGCTCATGTATAATGTCATGTCTTTTTTTAATTATGTATAATTTACTCCTACTATAAGGGCATTTGGTAAATAATTAGGAATAAAGGCGTGTTCATCTCCTTTTACTTTGTAAATGATTTCAACTTATACACAATCCTATTTGTTAAGAGGATACTCGTATTAAAATGGATGTAAGTGCCATGATAGAAGGATTTTGATTGGAATCAGATAGATGATAAAAGTTTAATTGGCAAGGAAATTTTAAAATTATTGTTAGTTCTTTTGGAAATAGTGAGAATACATGGAGATAGTTACGCTCGTTGAGGTAAAGATGGAGATGTAGAAAATAATATAACAACTTAAGAAACTCATAAGATGTACAGTTAGAGATTAGGAAAGGCATGGGCATGTAGCCAATCTCGATGTAGTTGTAATAGCTTAGAGAAATGCTCACTCCATCCAATCTACAATAGAATTTTATCTTTTCCAATAATGATTGTGCTTTGTAATTAAAAAGATGCGACTTTAGCCATACAATAAAGCAATACAAAATTTTGAAGTGGAAGCTTCTCTCGGGAGCAAATCTCCTCCCCAAATGAGGGTGAGGAGCATCCAAAGAAAGATAAATATTTTACTTTCTAAGTTCTTTACAATTTTTAGAATACATGGATAAATATAAACAAATTAATTACATAGAAATTTGCAACAATAGTATTGATCTAGGTGGATATCGGTGGCCACCCACCTATTCCACTAGCTCAAAGCACAATTTTCTATTTTGACAAATTTTCTACACTTTTTCAAGTCCTAAATTTCCGAGGTCGTTTTGAGGCCCTAAATAGTGTTTATGGGCATGACAGTTCCCAATCAATATTTGAAGGCATGTATGGGTCGACCGGAATGTGCACTTCTCGACTAGACCTTTCCAATGGGCTATCAAGCGCACCAAACTGAGATTGTATGCAAAAGTTATGACCCACGGAAGTTGGTGTACCAACTAACCCCATGGGGGCCCACAAGCCTCTTAGTATTTCATCTCCTAAGGTTATATTTTTGGATGTTTAGGGTTTCCTCATTGCTTCTTTGTGATAAAAAGGCATTTCAGACTCATTGTAATGCGCTTTGGCAAATGCGCATAGTTGTCACATCTCTTCTCAGAGATCAACTACCACCATTCGAGCGTGTTTGTTTCATTCTACATTTTTTTAAAGTTCAACACATTTCATTAAATGGAAGTCAAGTTTCATTGTATCTCTGTGTTTTTGTTATAATTTTATATTTCATTTCATTCCATATATAAATCTGGATCAGTGGTATCAAAGCGATCTGCTCTTTATTTGTTTCTCTGTGCATGTCCCCGATAAGGTCAAAGTATAAGGAGTTGGGACTCAAACTATTTGAGCCTTTGCAGGATTGTCCTCACCGACCCTGATAGCCTTCCATGGTAAAAGGAAAGAGAGACGATGAATCAAGAGATCCTATTAAACTATTGCTTGAGGAATCCCTCACGCGACAAAGGAATGAGATGATGGATAGTTTTTCCTAGATCCTTTGACGACTACCAATAGTTGACGCATCTTCATTAAGTGGCCACTTTGGAGGTGTCACCCCCTTCAAGATACAATTTAGTTTTTATATTCTTGTATTTGAAGGTCAAATAGATGCAGAGTCTCTAGATAAAAGGTTGAATCTCATCGAAGTGTATTTTTTTGTCCATAATTTTTTCTATAGAGAAATGATCACCTTTGTTCTCCTTAAGGTTGTCCCCCATGTTAAGGATTAGTGGGAGACTTACTGTGAGAAAAAAGCCGTGGAGGAATCCACAATGTTTGCAATCATACCCACTTAGGGTTCTTTAAAGTATGCTATTAAGGAACAATATTACCTTGTTGGAAGCTGCAATGACCAATATACAAAATGGACCATGTTGTGGAAGGAAAGGGACCAAACAGTGCTAGAATTCACAAATGTTTTCCATACATTGTGCACCAAGTTGGATATCAAAGACTTTGAATGACACCTGGTGCTCAAGTACTGCAACAGTATGTGTTGATACATCTAGACATAAATGGAGTTTATGGACATCTCATCACTAGGCACAACTTATTGATATGCCATCAAAATTGAGCAGAAATTTAAACAGAAGAAGTGAGAGTTTGGATCTATGAATTCCTCATAGCAGAAGCAGGGCAAATGAATCCCCAACCCACATAACAAAGGACAAAGCAAGGATGGACCACCGCAGGACAAACAATCCAAGCCACAAACAAAGAAGGGTAATGGGAAGATGAAGAAAGACATTGGAAAGTGGTGTCAATTCCATAAAATCCACTGGTATAACACCGATGAATGTTGCTCAAAGTAGTCGTTGGTGGCTGAGTTGAAAGCCTCAGATTCAAATGCGGGTTCCGACTTAAAATTAGAACCAGACAAGGGGAAGCAGATCATTGATGCCAAACCCAATGCCAACATTGCTACCACCAAGGTCCATCTAAGTGAACCCGAAGAACCAAAGGAAGGTGAGAACCTTTGCCACTCCCAGATGTGGGTGAAGGGTGCTCCATTGCACTTCATTGTCAATAATAGAATTCAAAATAAACTAATCTCAGCAAAGGTCACCAAGTAGTTGGACCTATCAACAACACCACATCCACAACCTTACACCATCAGGTGGCTCCGCCAAGGGAGATATTTCTACATCATCCAACAATGATGCATTCCCTACAGAATCAAGCCCTTCAAGGATGAGGTATTATGTGATATTACCCTCCTTGAAGTTTGTGATGTTCTTTTAGGCCAACCTTACTTGTGGAAACCTCATGTTGTATATGAGTCTAGACCTCGCAGTGTTATTATTACTTTGGGCATACAATTGTACATGATACTAGAGGTAGCTCTACCTACTGCCATTTCTTTTCTCTCAGCTAAGCAATGCAGGAGGGTCATCTCCCGGACTGGGAAATTTGTCTTCTTTATGATTCTCTCTCAAAGTGAATAGAAGGCAGCGGCCACGTCCATGGTCTCCACATAGGGCCTCTCCACACAGCAGAAGCAGGTGGACAAGGTCGTGGAGGAATACAAAGACATATTCTCCTCACCCAATAGGGTACCTCTGCACTGTCAAGTCAAACATTCAATTGATCTGACCCCCGACGCACCTCTACCCAATGGGCCATTCTATCACTGCTCTCTTATGAAAAATGAGGAAATCAAGTGCCAGATCCAATATTTGCTCAAAAAGGGGCACATCTGACCAAAGTCCTCACTCTGTAAAATCCCAATTATACTCTTGCAGAAGAAAGACGTGACCTAACAAATCTGCATTGATTATAGGGACTAAACAAAATCACATTCAAGAACTAGTACCCAATTCTATGAATTGAAAACCTTCTTGACTAGCTCAAGGGAGCCAAGTACTTTAGTAATATTGATATGAAGTCCGACTACCACGAGGTCCTAATAGAACAGAATAATGTATGGAAGATTGATTTCAAGTCCAAAGAAGGTCTTTTTGAATGGTTGTTCATGCCCTTTGGCTTGATGAATTCCCTAGCCAATTTCATGAGGTTGATGGATGATATATCATGGCCTTTCACCAATTCTTTTGTGGTGGTATATCTGGATGATATCCTCATCTTCAACAAGAGTTGGGAGATTCAACACTTGTAGAATATTCAGCAGGTCCTTCACACTCTACAACAACACAAGCTATATGCTAACTTGGAAAAATTATCCTTTGACATGAACATGGTCTAATACCTAGGATACATGGTTGATGAGCATGGTGTGCATGTGGATCCGACCAAGATCCAGGTCATTCGTGACTGGCTAGCCCTGACCACACTAACCGAGCTCCAAATTTTCTTAGGACTTGCCAATTTTCATCGTAGGTTCATGTTGGGATTCTCCCATATCGCATGGGCCCTTAGCCAAGTGACCAAGGGTGGTGGAAAAGAAAATTTTGTGTGGGGATAATCGCAACATAAAGAATTTGATGATCTAAAACATCGCTTGTGCTCAGTCCCAGTGCTCTCATTACACGATATGCAACAACCTTTTGATATTGAGACAGATGCCTCAGATTATGTTGTGGGCGCAGATCTCACTCAACACGGTCATCTAGTGGCCTATCATAGTGTGACATGATCATATGTCGTTCGTAAGTACCTCACTTATGACAAAGAAATGTATTCCATTGTACAAGCCTACCGCCAATGGAAGCATTACATTCTTGGGAAGGAGACAATCATCCACATTGATCACAAGGATTTTTAGTTCATGCAGACACAAGGTAAATTTTAGAACGACCGCCATCAAAAGTGGTCCACATCCTTGCAACAATTTCATCTCAACATCAAATATAAGACAAGGAGCACCAATCATCTTGTTGAATGCCTCATTTGACATCCAGTTGTAGCATTAACCATGGTGCTCCACTCCTGTGGACATGAGGACTCCGAGTGGCCCCAACTCTACGAGAGAAATCATGACTTCACTACCACTAACCATATCTTTGGCGCAATC
The DNA here is from genome assembly GCA_009831015.1 of Picea engelmannii. Classification (NCBI taxonomy): domain Eukaryota; kingdom Viridiplantae; phylum Streptophyta; class Pinopsida; order Pinales; family Pinaceae; genus Picea; species Picea engelmannii. Next base: position 6,048 of record ML793798.1, read on the forward strand.
ACGCCCATCAATTATGCCATCCAAACCACCTCTTTTTTCCTTCGAGCAAGCGAGTGAAGCTGATTTGGGAAGCTCACTACAATCAGATGGCATGACACTTTGGTGTGGAAAAGACAATGGCAATGTTGTAGAAGTATTTCTAATGGCCAAAACTTTGACAGGAAGTCAACAAGTACATCTGGTCTTGCACTTCCTGCACTATTTCCAAACCATCCATTAGAAGCAAGGCATGTACACCCCTCTTCCAACTCCCGATAGACCCTAGGAATCCATCTTGATGGACTACATGTTTGTCCTTCCTTCATCCAAGTAGGGAAATGACTGTGTTTTTTTGGTGTTTGATTGATTTTATAAGATGGACATTGTTGGTTATTTGTCTCACTTCTACTTCTTGGTCTGACCCAGGTTCGGATCTCAACAGGTTTCCAACAAAACCCTCTAAAACTATCGGCCCTCCTGGTAAACCAGAAAGCAACGCTGGACGCAGAGCACACAACGCAGTCTCACCCGAGATAGCTTTATGGGTGGCTGCAATTCTCAAGTGCTTGTAGTCTAGGAATGAGTGGGGATCTAGGGGTGTATTTTATCTTCTTCATGCATTAATCTTGTTATTCATTCAAGTATTTCTAGGATTCATTCATCTTTAGGCTCATGCATGCATTCTAATACATCTAGTTAATCATTCATTCTTAAGATGACCATTAACAGGAAGTAAGCATTCAATAAGCATCACATATAACATAGGTTTTACGATTGTTCACGCCCTCCTAGGCTACGTCCACAAAGATTTGGCTTCTTTTCTCTTTTATTTAGTCTGCTGCAAAATCTAGCGTTGCACGCATTACATCTTCAACCATACAATCATGAAGAGGTTCAGGAACCTCTGTGAGGCCGACTAGATCACACTAGGATCCGTAGCCTGTGATCTAACCCTCAAAATCTATCTTTCTTAACTATTCTACCATATTATTTGTTGGCACAGGGGCAGACACAGGGTTCAACACTTAACAACACACCAACAAAACCCCGACTACCGGCCCTTTCGACAACACCTACGAGGCAGGAAAAGTCTCACCCGAGGTAGAAGTAGGGGGGTTACAGGACGTAGGTGTCTGTAACCAAGTTGGGACACGAATATGTGATAAGAAAAATTCGCATAATATTCTGTTAACACTTAGGAAGTGAGCATGCATTAGTTTATTAACCTCATTAACATCGCATGGCATAATCAAAGACATATAAGCGCAGTAACAACAAGTGATTATGCACCTTGAGCACTTAGCACTGAGAATTAAGTCTAACATTCATTTACATTTTAACATAAGTAAAGTACTTAAGCAACAAAATACATATTCATTACACATCATAATCAAAACACTAAGCAAATGCATAAAAAAAATGACACTGCACAAAGAAAACCATGAGAAACCATATATACGTGGTTCACCCCAGAGTGGGGTTATGTCCACAAACCGCTTCGCCTCTTTATTATTCACCAAAATATTACATCCATTTACTCATGTGCACTAAGCCACATAGTTGAACTTCACACAAGACATGAGATCTGTGCACAAAGCACTAGATCCTCCTTCTTTTTCCTTCCAAAAATAGGTCAAATGCACAGAGCCACAATCTCTTATCACAACACTTAGCACCTTCTACAAAATCACATTCGAGCACAAAGCCTCGACCACATACATTCCTTTGCACACAACACTACTTTCTTCTACAATACATTCCCCTTTATTTATACTTTACAAAATCTTACAATAAGGCCTAAACATGGGGAAAACCCATGGGATGACATCCCATAAACCAGTTACAAAACCCTAGAGGACCCCTTACTGGGTCCACATAACCCTCAAAATAGGTGAAATCCGTGATCTCAGCTCTGCCTAGGCACTCCTACTTCAACCAATGTGTCGAAGTCCAAAAGTGGGCTAAAATTTCCAAAACTGATCAAAGTTTCCCCAAAACTTGGTCAAGGGCCAACGGGCCCCCAACACTCACTTGTGACTCGTCTCAAGTCACTCAGTTTCGGATAATGCTACTTCAAAAGCCTTGATCTTAACTCAAATTTCCTCGACTTGTTGCCTCGCCTGAGCCTCCTGCTCAACGAGCTCCTGGACTATCTTCTCTATAACAGACCCTTCCAGGTGTTGTTGTACTGTTGCAACTACTTGATCTAACTGTGAACCCTGGATATCAATCTCCTTGAACACCTTGTAAGCTTCATCCTGCACAGGTTGTAACTTTTGTGTTACTTCCATAACCTTACCCTAGAAGGCAGTGATCTGTTGCTGTACTGTGCACTGCTCCTGGGATCTCTTCATCCTTTCCACTGTTGTGAGAAGCTTCATCTGTTCCTACAATGAAAATGCTTTTTGCTGCGCCTCCTGTAACTGAGCCTCTAGCTTCCTTAACTCTAGATCCTCAATGAGGTGTTCATACGTCTGGGCGCTTATGTCACTCAACTATTTACATGCTGAGGCAAGGGATTTTATACTTGTTACTGTGTTTTTGGTGGAATCCTCCCTCTGGTCATGCACCTCCTATGGGGTGCTTGACACTGTTCGAGTCTCTAGTTCAGCTATCCTAGCCTGAAATTGCTAGAGGGTCTATGCGAGCTTCACTACTTTAGCTTCAATAGGCTCAAGCACCTCCTGTACCAAGCCTAGCACAAAGAGACATGCTTTTCTTACTACTTCTTTCACCACGGCCTTCTCTGCGAGCAACTTCTCTTTTTCCTTCTGTAGCTGGGCTTCGCCTGCCTTCTTTTCCTCCTGAATCTTCACCTGAAGCTTCACCTGAAGCTCTAATTTCTCGCTTTCATAGGAAGTTACATTGTCCTATGCTGCTCGTAAATGTACTAAGACATTTTCTTTCTCATTTTTCAAGACTTCTATAGTCTTCTCCTTCTCTTCCCGAGCTCTCTGGAATTGAGCTTCTGTTGCGTCAACAAACCTTCTTAGCTGGGTTTCTCTTTCAGTAGTCATTTCTCTATGTTCCCTTCTGTATGCCTTCAAAATTACCTCCAATACTTCGACCTTTTCTGGAGGTATTCCTTTAAGGTTAACCTCAACATCCAAGTTGGGGCTAGCCTGTAATGTTGCGGGGGTGGGAAACTTGATGCTATATTGGGGGAGGGTGATCCAAATCCATGGTTCACCCTGCGGATTTGGTTCATCCTCCAAGGCTGTGGTCTGTGATGAGGAAGGCACAGATGATGCAGTAGGCACTACGTGGACCAAGAGAACATCCTTCTACACTTCCTTTAACTCCCTCTCAATCCTCTCATATAACTCCACCTGTTTCTCTTCGTATTTTTGCAACATCTCTTCAGAGGCGTCCTCCATAGCTCCACAGACCAGACTAGTTTCATTATCAGTGAGAGTGGCTTCCAACTGTGGCTTATTGGCGTGTATTTTCTTCCTTGCTGAAGGTTTCTTCAGAGTAACTTTCCTCTTTATCACAACAAGGGATCTTTAGGTGGTGGGGTACTAGTAGCTTTGCCTCCTCTTTCTCTTCTTCTCCTTCATCTCCTCCTCCCTATCCTTCTACTTTGTCTTCTCCTCCTCTTGGCGAGCTAGACCTTCTATCTCAAGAGATTTCCTCTTCGTCCTCTTCGTCACTCTCTATGTCCTGGACTTCAACCTTATTTTTGTGATCCTTCTGCTTCTTTGTCCCACTGGACTATCCGACATGTTTAGCTCGTGTAACCATCAGGATTCCTATAGTATCAGTGTCATATAACTCTGCATCAATGACAGGTACAAGAAATTCTTCTGGCCAATCCTTTATAATCTGTTCCATATCTTCATCTTTGAGCTTATAGTGTGACTACAATATTTCCTGGTGCTCATCTTTTCCCGCGGTGATGTAAATGAAGTGGGGATCAACGGGGAACTTCACTACGGGCTAGTATTGATGTAGGGTATGCAGTGTCATACGAGGGAATTCTTAAATGGAGACTTTCAACTGCTAATAATATCTATGAAACACGACATTAGACTACCACTGCTTCATCATGTCATTGGTATACCAAAGGGTGGAAAACCGAGCGGCTAGAGGCTCCGTAGGTTCAATATCTGGGAAAGTAGCTCCTTTAGGCATCTGCCAAGCCACAAATGCAACCAAGATGATCAACCAACTGTAGTGAAACTCATATCCTAAGTCCCGGGCTTCGCGAAAATATTTTTCTAACTCGTTGACAAGGTAGTTCACCAAGTTCATCTACAGGTGCTCAACACACTTTCCTGCAAGGTCCACCACGAACCCGATGACCTGTGTGGGGAGGTTCTTCCTTACTAGCTTTCCAGCTAAGAGTTGACAAGAAAGGTGCATTGCGCCATCCTATATGGAGGCTACCTTGTAACCTCGCTTCCCCTTTTCTACCTCTCCATAGGTTTATTTGATGCGTTGTGCTAAAGAACGGTCTGAGGTCTTCCCTGGGTAGAATTGTTGTGGGTTAGTGTTAGCAACAATTTTTGTCTTGGGCACAAGAGTACCCAGGTCTGCAAGCTGCACGAGAAGCACCCAAGCACAACATGGAATCTCATTTTAGGTTACAAGTCAAGCGAGCGGGAGAAGTTTTGTTGTCAGCGGCCGAGATCCATCTATAAAGCTGATTGATGGTCACTGGGATTTCGGGGCTACCAAGTTACTCGAGATATAGTGCCAGAGAAAGAACCTATATTTCAAGACAAAATCTGGGTTGTCCGATCCAGTGACGCATGGTGCAAGATCTAGTCACGTCGGCATATCGACATTCGGGAGTTCGAAGAGTAAAATTCTCTCGTCATCTCACATCTCGGAACCCCAAACCCCAAAGCGCCGAAAGCACCCAGAGTTGGGCCCATGGTTTTGGCGCCTGGTCACAAAGGAGCAGGCCTGGAGGAGGGGTGCTAAGGTTTATCATTTGGCAAGGCGGGTCCTGAAGAGCCGAGAGCGATCTTAGCCATTCATCCCGGAGGGACATGTGGTGCACAATTAGGCTCTCTGCCTTTTCGCCCATCGCGACTTCGAAGCACGAGGAGCAACTCTTTCATATCCCCAAGACGCGAAGCATCGAAGACGTCCCATACTCGGGCCCATAGTATTACCGAATTAGTTCAGGACCGTCAGATCAGAGAGGGGTGCATGGCACCCATTAGGCCCTCTCGGCATTTCTCCCATTGCAACTTCGAAGAGAAAGGATCTGCTCCTTCCTATCCATGAACCCCGAAACGCCGAAAGCACCTTTGAAGATAGGCACAAGGTCACAACCTGTAGTCGCTTGGAGGCAATAGAAAGAGTTGCGCAAAGGGACGAAGCATCGGGTATAGCTGCAGAAGGGATCACCATGTTCTCCAGGTGCCAGTTCAACTTGATCTCAACCCTGATGCCTGCTCGGAGTAAATGAAGAAGAGAGAGGGTGGTTGAAACCTCACCTCACTCGTTAATTGCAAGGTATGGATGTCCCGGCGGGAAGTCTGCCCGAGATGGTCCCCTGTACTGATTCTTTCCACAGAAGCCATGCCGAGTCCTCGACTCACCAGGGAAGCCTGTGCATGCTAATTCATCATTTAAGGGCTCAGCTACCCCCTGGCGTGATCCATGTAGAATTGAGGTGGCATATGACAGAGGAGTGCAGGCCAGATTTGATTGAAGAGACGCCTCATCCCGAAATTCTAGGAGGCCTCTATTGGGCAAATGTTTAGGAGTATATGTACTTAGTTTTGATATTTTTCAAAGGATCAATGGTAGAGCGAAGCTCCCGATTGTAAAGTTTTAGCAGACACTCTAGTTCTCTGGTTATGCATCTGTATGTAAGATTTCTTGTGTAATGACAGACAGTTTTCCTACCCCCATCTAGTTTTCATCTCATACCAAGGGAGTTCATGATTGACTGATTCACATGAATTATTGCAATTATGTTACGATAAAGGATTTATTGTTGCATTGTTGTATTCTCTGGTTTTCCGCGTTTGAATGTAAGAAGATCTTGCGTTTAGATGTTTTCTTCTACAGTCTGTTAGAAACCTGATGTTTACAACAGACTTTTGCATTTCTCTTATACAAGTCTTCCCCCTATTCACCCTTACTACAACTCACTGTCTAAAGTTTATCTAAGACCTCACTTGCCCATGCATGCCTGGCCTAGTTTCAGAGTTAGAACAATATTGTTTTGAGTTAACTTCCATTCGATCACCCCTTTTTATAAACAAATCATGACATAAACTGATGAGCGTCGGGCTCTGCTCCTGCTGCAATACAGGAGTGACTTCTAACGCTAACATTTCTGACGCCGCTGCCGAGGAAGAAGTTGAAAATTTTCCCCAAGATTGAACGACCTTGAGCCTCTGATTCCGAAGGTGCATCAGGTATCAGAGCCTTTGAATATTGCTACTATGCACCTGGCGACTCCATTGTGGCGACTCCATTTTGACGACTCCACTGTGGCGAACCTGTCGTGTTAATTGTGGCTTTCAGAGGCAGACAGACGCGGTCCCATCCACAACTGCCTCTAGCTACACCTGAAACTAATACGGAGGTGGTTCTCAGGAAAGGAAAGGCCTCTAAAGGAGAATCTTTCGTCGTCGAACCAGGTAATCTGCCATCCCCTTCTGTAGGAACTCCATTTTCTCCTCCTCAGTTTCTTAGCAGACCTTTTTCTGAAGTTTCCCATTTCCTGAATTTCGGGAGTGTTCCTATCAAGTTTTACCCCCTTGGTCTGGGATTGGAGGGAGAAATCCTTGTCACTCCCCTCTCCCCTGAAGTTGTACCTTGGCGTAGACCCAGGACCACAGAAGATTTTCCCACTCCTAGTTTTACCACTCCTCCTCTTGTTATTGTTACCACTTTTGCACAAAGAGAAGCATCTGCTGACTTAAGCCCATTGGCCTTCTCCCTAAATCCCCTATTGTTTCCCACTCCACTTAGAAGCTCATCCCTAGTATCCCCTTTTCGAGCTCCTTCTCCTCTGAGTTCTCCTCCACGTAATATCCCTATGGCAGGAGAAAATCCCCCTATGACCAGAATGGAGGCTATTATAGCCGCTAGGTATGCTCCACTTGTGTTACCTCAGCCTCTCAATGCCCTCCCAGCAGATGGTTACCTCAAGCAGCTGCCTAAGTTTACAGGCGAGGGGGACATAACTGTAGAAGAACACCTAGAAGCCTTTTACAGTTTTACAGATGATAATGTTATCATGCATGCAGATGTATGGATGAGGATTTTCGTCCATAGTCTTCAAGGCGAGGCTAGAAAATGGTTGAAGGCCCTGCCTCCTGGATCTATTGATGGGATTGAGGCTTTGGATAGTGCCTTTTTGAGACAGTGGGGAGATAAAAAAGACTTCATGTATTACATGACAGAGTTTGGGTCTTTGAAGAGAAAAGAAGGAGAGTCTGTCTCTGACTTCTCCAAGAGATTCAATAAAATGTACAATAAAATCCCTGCTAAGATTAAACCCTTAGAAGCCTCTGCAAAGATCACTTATGCTAGCGCCTTTGATCCCGATTTCTGCCTCCTGTTGAGGGAAAGAAGAGCCACTACTCTGGCCCACATGCAGGACGCAACCATGGAGGTAGAATCTAACATATTGGTTGTTGACTGACTCAGGAACACTGGTGATAGAAACATATCCAGGCAGAGGCCTGAAGCTTCCCCATCCAGTTCCTCTCCCCTACCCCTTCAGGCAGATGAAACAGCTATAATGCTAAAATCACTTTCTACCAGGATGGAAAGGTGGGAATTAGAAGGGAAGCCCATCTACAGAAATCCCCAAAATACAGATAGCAGAGGTTTCAGGAAGCCTAATAACAATGTGCCACAGGCTTTCCCAAGGGAACAAAGGAGCAGAGATAGAGATGATCAGAGGATTCAAACCCCTCTCCAGAACAACCTTGTTTCTCATGAGGAAGGGGAGGAGGTGGATGAACTCGACCTTGAGATCCACTGCATCGAGGACACTTCCCCATTTCCTCATTTGACTCAATATTCATATGAAGAATCCCTTATCAACACTCAAATCAACGAGTTGAGTAGAGGGGAAAAAGACAACAACACTCCTAACAGATATAATCTCAGGTCAAAAAAGAAAGAAGGGAATTTTGATAGCCAGGATCAGCCCCTCGTAGCGGAAAGGCCTACTAAAGCTGCAACAACCACTACTAAAGAAAAGAAAACTCAGAATGCTTCGCCAACAACCAAGGAACCTGTCTCTGAGGTAAGGGAAGCTTCTAAGTCTCTCTCCTCCTTTAGTTTTGAGCATGAGATTCAAAAGATTAGAATTCATGTACCCCTATCTGAACTAGTTAAAAATGAAGATTTCAAAAGGTCCCTCTCCAAGCTGCTACAATCTGAGCCCCCCCAACCTTCCACGGACTCAATAAATCTCCAAGATGAAAATCCAACAGTTGTCCTAGGTCCCATGGTAGAAGATAGAGATGATTCATCCCCTCCTTTCTACACATCCCTGAACATACATGATAAAGTGCTGCATAACTGCCTCATGGATTCAGGGGCTTCCCATAATCTTATGCCCAAAATGGTAATGGAAGAATTGGGACTGGAGGTGACAAAGACTTATCATGATTTGTACTCTTTCGATTCAAGGAGAGTGCAGTGTCTGGGAGTCATTAAAGACCTGGTAGTTTCTTTGTTTCAACTCCCCATGAAGAGTGTGGTCATGGATATTGTGGTAGCTGATGTCCCCCCCAAGTTTGGCATGCTGTTGTCAAGATCTTGGATTAAAAATCTAGGAGGAACATTACAGATGATCTCATGTATGCCACCATTCCAGTCTTCGGAGGAGAACAAAGGAGGTTATATAGGGAAGCTCAACTATCCTACATTGTTAGTGACGAAGCAAACCCCACTAATCACCCCATCTTTGCACTTGACACCGATTTGGGGTCTAGTTTATTGCAGCTTACTGATGCTCTTGAAGACCCTTTCCAAGTCAGAAAGCAGCCCAGTCTTAATTATTTGATTCCCCCTCCAACCATCTCTGTTTGGAAGATGTTTTTCGACGGAGCTTCTTCTAGTGAAGGTGCTGGCACCGGAGTAGTTTTCATCTCACCTTCTCAAGAGACCATATCCCTATCATACAAGCTGGAATTTGAAACCACCAACAATGTGGCAGAGTATGAAGCTCTTGTTCTGGGTATGAGGGATGCAAAAGAGATGGGAATTAAAGAAATAACAGTATTTGGAGATGCTGAATTGATTATCCAACAAGTCAGAAAGGCTTATCGTACTAATCATCCTCGGCTCAGAAATTACAGAAATGAGGTATGGGACCTGATTGAAAATTTCTTCTTGGATTTTAACATTTCTTTCATTCCGAGGGGGGAAAATACTTCAGCCGATTCTTTAGCTGTCTCAGCTAGTTTGCTCAAATTTCCTCTACCGCCTATGGTCAAGTATGATGTTGAAATAAAATATAGGCCCTCTATACCGGACAATGTCAAGCATTGGAAGGTATTCGAAGATGATCTAGAAATCGGAAATTTTTTCCAATCTGTTGATGAATTTTATGCATTGCACATTGATCAGGATCCTGACCCGGAAGGTGACCGTCACCCTGAGGTGTTTTTAAATGAAATTGCTAATCACCAGATTATTCAACTACCTAGAAATCACATTCCGAGGGGACTAGTCCCTTTAGAAATACTGTTCGACAGGAATGATGTGACAGTAAAGGGTAGTGTTTCAAATAAAGATGCTAATACAGCCGAATGCAACATTGGCACACAGGAGGAGCCTAAGTTTGTCAAATTATCAAGCAGCCTGACCAATGAATAGAGGGCAAAATATACTAAGTTATTAAAGGAATTCGCTGATGTGTTTGCATGGGCCTATGAAGACCTCAAGACTTATGACACGTCTGTCATTGAGCACAAGATCCCACTGAAAGAAGAGGCTAAGCCATTCAGGCAGAAGCTGAGACAGATAAATCCCATGTTGCTGCCCATCATGGAGAGAGAAGTGAAGAAATTGTTAGATGCCCAAATCATCGTCCCTTTGAGATATTCTGAATGGGTGGCCAATTTGGTCCCGGTGAGAAAAAAAAGTGGAGAAATTAGGCTCTGTGTTGATTTCAGGAACCTGAATAGGAGCTCAAAGAAAGACAACTACCCCTTGCCCAACATGGAGAAAATAATGCAGAGGGTAACTAGTGCATCTAGGATATCCATGATTGATGGTTTTTCTGGATATAATCAGATATTAGTCATGCCTGAGGACAGAGAAAAAACGGCCTTCACCACTCCTTGGGGCACATTCATGTATGCCAAAATGCATTTCGGATTGATGAATGCAGGAGCAACATTTCAGTGATACATGGACATAGTTTTCATCGGGGAGAAAGATCAGTTTGTGGTAATCTATCTGGATGACATCACAGTCTTCTCGAGGTCAGATAAAGAGCACTGTTGTCACCTGAGGAAAGTTTTCTTGAAGTGTCGAAGGTTTGGCCTTTCCTTAAATCCCAAGAAATCTTTGTTTGCTATGAAGGAAGGAAAGCTATTAGGCCATCTAGTATCAATAGAGGGAGTGAGGATTGATCCTAGCAGGGTAGAGGCAATTCAGACCCTGTCACTCCCTAGATCTAAGAAGGAAGTTCGGGCCTTTTTGGGGAAGATTAATTTTCTGAGGAGATTCGTCTCGAATTTTGCTGAGCTGGTGAAACACATCACAACCATGCTCAGGAAGGGAAATGAAGTGAAATAGACCACTGAACCTAGGGAATCTTTTGTCCAAATAAAAAGGGCATTGACTGAGGCACCTGTGTTGATCAGTCTTGACTATTCCAAAGATTTCCTAATTTTCTCTTTTGCTTCTTTTGATACAATAACAGCGGTCTTGTTGCAGGAAAATGAGGAAGGGAGAGAGAAACCCATTGCCTTCTTCAACAAGGCATTAAGAGATGCAGAGATCATGTATGAAATCATGGAGAAACAGGCCTATGCCTTAGTGAAAGCTCTCAAAGATTTCAGAGTCTATGTCCTGCACTCAAAGGTAACCGCATACGTTCCTTCAGCCTCTATGAAGGACATCCTTGTACAACCCAACATAGACGAGAGGAGGAGTAAGTGGATAGCCAAGATCCTGGAGTTTGACTTGGAAATAAGGCCTACCAAATTGATCAAAGGTCAAGGCTTAGCCAAGTTGTTGGCTGAAGCAAATTGCAAAGCCTTGGGGGTAGGTTTCATCAATGCATGTTTAGAAAATCAGCAGAATCAACGGTCTGATGTAGACCCTCAAACAGAACCCCTGTCGGCCCAATGTCCTTGGTATAAGGATGTCATATATTTTCTGCAGGAGCTGCGGCCTCCAGATGGCCTGCAAAGAAACAAGGCAAGAGCTCTGAAGCTCAAAGCAGTCAGGTACTGCCTTGTCGATCAAATTTTATACTGGAAAGACCCCCTGGGGGTGCTCTTAAAATGCATGAATCCACAAGAGGCCGACAGGATCATGGTTGAATTTCATAGCGGCCTATGTGGAGGGCACCATTTCTGGAAGACCACAGCTCATAAAATTCTCAGAGCTGGGTACTACTGGCCCACCTTGTTCACTGATGTCTGTAGAGAAGTTAGAGCCTGCATCCCATGCCAAAGATTTTCAAGAAAGCAACAGCTCAAATCTCTTCCTTTAAATCCTGTAGTTGTTTCGGGACCTTTCCAGCAATGGGGCCTAGATTTTATTGGAGAAATCCACCCTGCTTCCAGTGGGTAGCACAGATGGATCCTGACTACCATAGATTTATTTACTAAGTGGATCGAAGCTATCCCAACCAGGAGTGCTTCCCACAAGGTAATTATTGGATTCTTGGAAGACCTCATCACAAGATTTGGCTGCCCGAGAAAGATTGTTACTGATAACACAACCTCATTCAAGGTTGAGCTGTTAGCCAAATTCTGTGAGCAATTTGGGATCAAACTGATTCACTCCACCCCATACTATCCCCAGGGCAATGGTTTAGTAGAGTCCTCCAACAAAATCCTGATAAGGATCATCAAAAGACTATTGGAGGACAACAAAAGGGCCTGGGATTCAAAGTTGAAATTCGCTCTATGGGCCGATCAAGTGACCACAAAGAGATCTATAGGCATCTCCCCTTTCCAATTAGTTTATGGAGTAGAAGATGTTTTCCCTTCTCAGCTTGCCATCCCTGTAGCAAAATTCTTCCAGGATCATCGAGAAGAGCCTTATGACATGATTAGAAGAGTTCATCAACTGGTGGAAGTCCAGTAGGCTAGAGAGCAGGTAATGGACAGAATTCAGAACCATCAGCAGAAGGTCAAACTGGATTTTGACAGGAAATTCAAGAAGAAAGAGTTTGAGATTGGGGATTTGGTGCTTAAGTGGGATGCAACCATGCAAGATAAGGGCAAACACAACAAGTTTGACGCCCTATGGATCGGGCCTTTCAAAATCTCAGGGGTTTTCTCAAACAACATGTACAAGTTGCAGGATTTGGAGGGTGAAGAGGTTTTCAACAGCCCAGTAAATGGGCATTTTCTGAAGAAATGTTTTGTTTGAGCCTTAGACGGCTCCTTTGTTTGTAAATATCGTCATTTTGATTCTTTGATTATTTTCATTTTTATTTTTCAGCTTAGTAAATGACTCCATAGCCCAACAGAAGGCACTGAAGCTGCAAAATGAGTTCTTAGAGAATCACAGGGACGACTCTATCCCCCATGGAGCCTAATGTTAGCAACAATTTTTGTCTTGGGCACAAGAGTACCTAGTTCTGCAGGCTGCACGAGAAGCACCCAAGCACACCACGAAATCTCATTTCAGGTTACAAGTCAAGCGAGCGGGTGAAGTTTTGTTGTTAGCAACCGAGATCCATCTATAAATATGATCGATGGTCATTGGGATTTTGGGGCTACCAAGTTACCCGAGATATAGTGCCAAAGAAAGCACCTATATTTCAAGACAAAATTTGGGTTGTCCGATCCAGTGACGCATGGCGCAAGATCTAGTCACGTCGGCATATCGGCATTCGGGAGTTCGAAGGGTAAAAGTCCCTCTTCATCTCACATCTAGGAACCCCAAACCCTGAAGCGCCGAAAGAACCCAGAGTTGGGACCATGGTTTTGGCGCCTGGTCACAAAGGAGCAGGCCTAGAGGAGGGGTGCTAAGGTTTATCATTTGGCAAGGTGGGTCCCGAAGAGCTGAGAGCGATCTTAGCCATTCATCTCAGAGGGACACGTGGTGTGCGATTAGGCTCTATGCCTTTTCACCCATTGCAACTTCAAAGTGCAAGGAGCAGCTCTTTCATATCCCCGAGACGCGAATCACCGAAGACGTCCCAGACCCGGGCCCACAGTATTACCGAATTAGTTCAGGACCGTCAGATCAGAGAGGGGTGCGTGGAACCCATTAGGCCCTCTCGGAATTTTTCCCATCGCAACTACGAAGAGAAAGGATCTGCTCCTTCCTATCCACGAACCTCGAAATGCCGAAAGCACCTTTGAAGATAGGCATAAGGTCACAGCCCGTAGTCGCTTGGAGGCAATAGAAAGAGCTGCGCAAAGGGCTGAAGCACTGGGTCTAGCTACAGAAGGGATCACCGTGTTCTCCAGGTGCCAGTTCAACTTGATCTCAACCCTGATGTCTGCTCGGAGTAAATGAAGAAGAGAGAGGATGGTTGAAACCTCACCTCACTCGTTAATTGCAAGGTATGGATGTCCCGGCGGGAAGTCTGCCCGAGATGGTCCCCTGTACTGATTCTTTCCATAGAAGCCATGCCGAGTCCTCGACTCACCAGGGAAGCCTGCACATGCTAATTCAACATTTAAGGGCTCAACTACCCCCTGGCGTGATCCATGCAGAATTAAGGTGGCGTATGATAGAGGAGTGTAGGTCAGATTTGATTGAAGAGACGCCTCATCCTGAAATTCTAGGAGGCCTCTATTGGGAAAATGTTTAGGAGTATATATACTTAGTTTTGATATTTTTCAAAGGATCGATGGTAGAGCGAAGCTCCCGATTGTAAAGTTTTAGCAGACACTCTAGTTCTCTAGTTATGCATCTGTATGTAAGATTTCTTGTTTAATGACAGACAATTTTCCTACCCCCATCTAGTTTTCATCTCATACCAAGGGAGTTCATGATTGACTGATTCACATGAATTATTGCAATTATGTTACGATAAAGGATTTATTGTTGCATCGTTGTATTCTCCGATTTTCTGCGTTTGAATGTAAGAAGATCTTGCGTTTAGATGTTCTCTCCTATAGTCTGTTAGAAACTTGATGTTTACAACAGACTTTTGCATTTCTCTTATACAAGTCTTCCCCCTATTCACCCTTACTACAACTCATTGTTTGAAGTTTATCTAAGACCTCACTTGCCCATGCATGCCTGGCCTAGTTTCAAAGTTAGAACAATATTTTTTTGAGTTAACTTCCATTTGATCACCCCTTTTTATAAACAAATCGTGACATAAACTGATGGGCGTCGGGCTTTGCTCCTGCTTCAATCCAGGAGTGACTTCTGACGCTAACAGTTAGGACCCTTCAAACTTAAACCTGTGATCCGGTGGATCAATGTTGGATCCACGGTAATTCTTCTGTCAAGCCATATATATCTTCCATGATAGCACGACAGAAGGAGTTTACCTACTGGTGGCGGCCAAAATGTGGGATATTCATTATGTTTAATATGGTTGACTGCGCCAACCCTTTTATCCATGGCTGCAAGACGAGGTGAGGTTTCTTTTCAGTTGTCTTCATTAAGTAACGGTGAGAAGCTAGCGTGGCATAGTTCTTCCGGTCTCCTAAGTTGAAGTCACTATGGTTCAACAACGAGATCTTCCCTAATTGACTTCCTACTATGCGAATTCCTTTTGGAATGTATGTAGTGAACACATGGTACTTGTAATCGCAGGGGATACTGTTGTGGTTAACAATGCCGGCCAAAGGAGGAATATACTTAGGTAGGATCGACGGGATCTGCTTCACGTTAGCTAGATCATTGTGGTGCTTTCTTCTTTGTTCAACTACGGGTTTGATGCGGGTGGAATGATGTCTGGTCAAAGGGGAAGCCTACAATCCCCTATTCGACAATGCTTGAATACCTTCAGATACAGGTCTGTCGACCATGAGTTTCCTAAGAACTTCCTTGACAGAATTCTTAAGGTCATTGGGTTCGCCCGACATTCTAGATTTTAACAGACATCGGATAGACAAACATATATGCCGGGTATACTTTCAGATAACGACAGGTAGCACAATTAGACACTTGGACAATTCTCGACTTAGCTTAGTTAGTCACGGGTAGTAAAAATTGGTCTCAGCACCACGATCGACGAGTTAAATAAGCGGGGTAGTCGTGACGGATCTTCCAACGGATAGGAACTAGAGTTAAATGCTTCCATTAATGTAAATCTAGTTGTTATGGCACGATCTCAATGTCCAAAAATAGTCTATAAACCCATAAATGTGTTTCCTAACCATTCTAGAGCATCATTCTAATGGCTGGGACGCCTCCAACGGTTATATAACTTCTCTAGGACGATTTCCAAATTTGCGCAGACCTATTGTTCCAGTGAGGTTCAAACCCTGCGAACCTGTCTCCTGCGAGGTTTCGGTCTGCGAAGTCTTCCATCTGGTTTTCTCAACTTCTTGTAGCTTTTCCAACTTCTTGTAGCTTTTCTTGTAGAGTCCTTGCCTTATTTCCTGTTATCCAAGTCTCTTTAACTATTTCTGGAATCCTATTTCCATTTTTATTCTTATCTTCCCCTAGCATAGTGGCTTCACACTGTCGAGGTACCCTCAAGGGTTCTGAAGTTAATATCCCTTTTCTTAACACTTCCTGAGTGGGCACTTCTCTCTTGGATAGATAGGTCCTTCAAGCCTTCTTGCATTCTTTCAACCTTGATAGCTAATTCTTTTTCTTTCTATCCCTCCTGCACTGTTACTTTGCTCTGTTGCTTCGACTTATCCTCTCGTTCTTCTCTTAGTTGGTCTATTTTCCTAGATATGAAATCCCTTAATTCTTTCTTTTTCTTTTCTGTAGCTTCTTCCTCTGCTTTTCTTATGATCTGATCCTTCTCAATACAAGTCTTACCTAACAAAAGTGGGAAAGGGGCGTTGTCCTCAACAAACCTAATGAATTCAAATTCTTCTTCAGTAGATGTTCCATGAACAATAATAGGTACAATAGTTACTCTTCCACATAAAGTTATCATCTTTCCCTTAAACAAGCCTATCCTTCCTAAAGAAGGTACCACAGTAGGCTTTCCCAAAACTTCCCAAGTTTTTTCTGTCATAATATTCACTTTTGTTTCTTCATCCAAGACTATACAGTCTATGTTGAAGTCTTTTATTCTTGCACTTATGCGTTGTTTTTCTTTCAGACTTTCTGGTAAAACGACATCTTTATGAACATCCATCGTTTCTTCCAACTGTAATAGCATAGTCTGAACTTCCTCTGACCTTTTCTCTTTATGACTTTCTAACATACCCTTAGTCTCTTGGCTATTTTCATAATTTTCTTGTCTTATGTACCTCCCTTCAACTTTAGCAATAATCCTTGGACAATCCTCAACCTCATGACCAACAACCTTACAACAAATACAAATAGAGCCTACCTCAGGGAATTCCTTAGAAATATGTCCCAACTTTCTGCAATTATAACACAAATTCAATGCTCTTTTTCTCTTAAATGTTCCCCAATCTTTTCTGTACTGCACACTTCCCCTAGGATCATAGTGTTGGACCTGCAATCTACAAAAATTCTTTCTAGGTTACTGCATCCACTTATTAGTCCAAAAAATCTTTCTATGCATAGGAATAACATATCTTTTTTCATTTCCATTAAATTTACTCAAGTCAACTCTTTCTTTCAACTGCGCCCTAGCCTTCAGACTAGACAAAAATCTATTAAACATACCTAAATTCATGCTTTCAAAACAAAATTTTTCACTTATCTTTCTCTTACCAAAGAACAAATCTTGCCTCTTTTAGAATCTTACCTCTTTTCTTTAGAACAACTTACTTTCTTGGAAAAAATCTTCACAATTCAAGTAGAGTACTGCGCACTTCAACAACAGACCCACGCACAAAGCTTTTCTTTTTCTTTACTTCAGTTCCCAGTAATCATAGTTTCAGGTCCCAATAATGGAACCATTTGTTGGCACAAAGGCAGACACCAACAAAACCCCGACCACTAGCCCTTTCGGCAACACCTGCGAAGCAGGAGAAGTCTCACCCGAGGTAGAAGCAGGGGGGGTTACAGGATGCAGGTGTCTGTAACCAGGATGGGACATGAATCTGTGATAAGAGCACTTCACAGAAAATTCCGTTAACACTTACGAAGTGAACATGCATTAGTTTATTAACCTCATTAACACCGCAGGGCATAATCAAAGACAGATAAGCACAGTAACAACAAGTGATTATGCACCCTGAGCACTTAACATTGAGAATTAAGTCTAACATTCATTTACTTTTTAACATAAGTAAAGTACTTAAGAAACAAAATACATATTCATTACACATCATAATCAAATCACTAAGAAAATGCATAACAAAAATGACACTACACAAAGAAAACCATGAGACACCAAATATATGTGGTTCACCCTAGGGTGGGGTTACGTCCACAAACCGCTTAACCTCTTTATTATTTGCCAAAATATTACATCTAGTTACTCCTATGCACTAAGCCACAAAGTCGAACTTTGCACAAGACAGGAGATCTGCGCACTAACCACTAGATCCTCCTTCTTTTCCCTTCCAAAAATAGGTCAAATTCACAGAGCCACAATCTCTTATCACAACACTTAGCACCTTCTACAAAATCACAGTTGAGCACAAAGCCTCGACCACATACATTCCTTCACACACATCACTACTTTCTTCTATAATACATTCCTCTTTATATATACTCTACAAAATCTTACAATAAGGCCTAAACATGGGGAAAACCCATGGGCCAACATCCCATAAAATCATTACAAACCCCTAGAGGACCCCTTACTGGGTCCACATAACACTCAAAATAGGTGAGATCCATGATCTCTGCTCCGCTTGGGCGCTCCTACTTTGACCAACGTTTCGAAGTCCAAAAGTGGGCCAAAATCTCCAAAACTGACCAAAGTGTCCCCAAAACTTGGTCGAGGTTCAACATTATTACAAACATAATAACCATCATCAACTCATCAATACTAACTGAACTCAACCGAACCCTTTTGAACCTCTTACCAACCCTTAACCTAGACCTCCTAGGTTCTTATTTATACTATTTTTCAGTCTTATAGTCGTTACAATATTTATTGAAAAACCTAACCCTATCATGGTTAGGCTTGTCTGCCTTCTTTCCACATTTATTCTTCTCTTGCATGTTGTTTTTCCTTCTTTTTCTTCATGCTGCTTTCTTGCTAGCTATTGTGCGTGCTCCAAAATTAGTTCTTCCTTTCCAAATTTAGGTCTTTCCCAAAATAAATCTTTTCTCCAAAAGTAGTTATGTGCCCAAGATAACCTTTCTTCTCAAAATAGGCCCGCGCCCAACATGCCCGCAACACTGACATGTGGCTCATCCTGAGCCACTCAAGTGGTGTATGCTCCTTGGACTGCCCTATCCAAACTATGGATTTTTTCTGCCAGTTCCTTTCCTTTTTCTCTCAGCTATGCAACTTTTATTGTTAGCACCTCTATTGTCTGTGATGTTATATCCTCCTTCATTAATGTTGTTCTTTCTATTTGTGCATGTGCCATACTTTTCTTCTCTTCCTCTAACTGCATGATCATTTGTGTTGCTTGTTCTTGGAGGGGTTCCAATTCATCTTGTCTTTCTTGCTTCTGTATCTGTGTTGTTTTCAACTATGCCTATAGAGTCTTCATTTCTTGAGTTCCCTTCAAGTGCTCTGTGATGCTCATTGTTTTATTTCGTTTCTTTAGCTCTTGTATGGCAGCGCTAATTCTCTCTTCTTCTTGGTCCCACTCTTGGAACTTTTCGTCTTCTTCTAGGATAGTCCATATCCGTGATGTTCTGTCGAACAACTCTTCTACTTTCCTTTCTTCTTTCTCCATATTAGCGATATGGAGTGAAAATTGTTGTTCTCTCTGCTCTCGAACTTCAGGAGGAGTTGTAGGATTGAGCCTTTTTTTGAGCTCCTCAATTTCCTGCTTATATTTGTCAATTGTTTGTGAGATCATGTTGATCTTATCCTCTGCATTCCTCTCGGGTTCTTGCGCATTGTCTGTGATGCGATCATAAACCATTGTTAATCCCTATTCTATTTTATATGCACATTCTTTCTCCTCCTCTTTCTCTGAGGTCATTTGGTCGCATGTGATTTGTAGCATTTCAGTGACTCCTCTACCCACCTCCAATTTTGTTGCATCTACACGGACCCTGCACTACACTTCTTGCATGACGCTAGCCTGGAGTTTGTATAGTGCCTTGGTGGGTATTTGTGCCATGAAAACTTCCAATTGTTCCACATCCCCCATGGGTTTTTGTTCAGTATCTTCATCCAACCTGATCATTTGGCACATGATTGTACATGTCTCCCTTCCTTGGACTACCAAAAACATTGTCTCCTTTCCTTCTTTCCATGTTGGTGGCTGCTATGTCTTTTCCTATTGTTGTGTTGTAGCCTATGGTCCTACTTGGATATGTAGTTATTGTGTATTCTCATGGACCTCTATGATATTGGAAATTATATCTTCTTGTTGCGCCTCTATGATGCATGCCACTTCTTCCACCCTATCTTGGACCTTGTCCGCGACTATCTCTACTTCATCCTCTATTAGGGTGATGACTGGGTCTTCTGTGTCATACTTCCTTTTCTTGTGCGCCTCTTTTTCTTGTGTTGTCTTCCTTATTTTCTATGAGGGTTGTGACCCACTTGTTGTACCCTGGGTCGTTTCTTCTCCAGCCTGTGAAGTATCCTTCTTTTCATTTTGTGGCTGACTTCCGGTCCTTTTTGTTGTTGTTATTCTCCTTGGTCGTTTTAGTACTGCATTGCTCTCGATTGGATGATTTTGCGTTGTAGTCGTTCTAGTATTATCGAACGGGTTGTTTGTTCTTTCTAAGGAACCTACTTCATCCTTGTCCTTAGTCTTGGAGGATTGCATTGTGATTGGCCTTGTTACTGGTAGCTTCCACTACGTAGGCCAGTCTTTAATTATCCAGTCCAATTCTTCTTTGGTGATGCAATACTGCATTTCCAACCATGCTTTCTTTGGATCCCTTGCATCCTGGATCCACATGTGGTGCCAGGATTCCTTGAACTTGGCTATCCCTTTGGTCCCCTAGATCACCTCCATAGGTATGTCCACTCATTAGATGTGCGATATTGTATCTCTTCCAACAACATTGCAAAAACTGTGTTTTTTCTTGTTGCATCTTGTTATCCTTGTCCTGCTAGAGGGACTCGTATATCGCTGCATAACATTTCCCCATCCTATCCAAGAACGCTAAGAATTTTGGCTCCTTCCATCCTACCAATGCTATTAGAATGATCAGCCAGGAGTAATGGAACTCTTATCCTGCGCATCTCTACAGTCTATCAAAAACTGGTTCAACAGGTATGGCGCCCAACTAAACATTACTCCTTTCGCACACTGGGTGGCTATTGCAGTAATACCTGCTGACGCTTCTTTTTTTCAACATTTCCTTAATATTTTTCAGGACACGAGCTTGCTGGTGAACCTTATCGCATTATAATTGATATCCTTTAGTACGATGCCTCTATTGCCCCAACTGGTGCCAAATTGCACTTTGACCATCTCTGTTATTTCCTTCTCGTGTGCCTTATTATCCAGGTATTGCTCTGGTTGCGCCAAATTTCGGTAGTCTTGTGATCTTGGCAATCAACACCACATCTATATGTACTAGCATATTCATCCACATGATGCCTCCATGTACGCGGATGACTAGTTGTTTGATGCAGAGCCTGACATTCTTACCACGATCGAAATGTGGTATATCCAATAGGTTCATAATATCAGAGTTATATAGCCTGGTTATCCACTGCGCGGGATCCATTATTGGTTTATCGAGGGGTCCAATTTACCCTGTGTTTATTAAATAAGTTTCCTCGGCCAAATATGGGAATTTGGTTGCATCACACACATCATGGTTTGCGTACCTAAGTTTTGGTACCTTTCCCAACATATCATCCATAGTGATCACTGCATCTGGGAGATGAGGGAGTGTAATATCTTTATTTTCTGTCCCATAGTAGACGGGCCTACCTCTGCTGGTTCTACGTCCCCTTCTTCCCTTTTGGACTCCGGTTGGTCAGTGATATCCTCAACCAACACTTCCCCGCCTTCGTGGGTCTGTCGCGGTCCCATTTTTTCGTCAAGCTTCGCGGGCATCTCGGGGTTAGAGTTCAAAATACCATTCTAGGCCCTGAAGCTCTACCCTATTTCCCCTTGTTGTGTTGTTGATGTTTCCTCTTGAACCCGTGTCAGGTTGATTGATTATGTGTCTGAGGTGGTGACATTTTCTAGCTCAACCACATTTTTAGGCTGTCTCATTCTTTCCTTACGCCTCTTACCCTTCAAAGTAACCCATACATACTATCCTAGAGCGTCGAACTTTGGTGGGGTCATCTTCTTTCTAATTCACACAGTTGCTTACTTCTGCTTAAAATGTTATCTAGGGAACACACTTTGTTTCTCGCTCCTTGCTAAAAAATCACTAAGTGTTGAATAAACACGTGTTTTCCTTCTTTTATAGACCCGATCGTATTTTTTTCACTTTTCACGTGCATTTGCGTTGAGTGTAATTTTTCCTACACATTGTCTTTTGATGTTTGTCATGGTAATTACTGTGTGCAACATTTTTCGCACTTTCTTGTGGTTCAGTCAACTTCTATGTCTTTTTGTGTTTTTCTTCTGTTTTCTATTTTTCTATTTTTTTTTTCTTCTTTTTCTCATTTTTATTTCTTTTTATCATTTTTTTGTCCTAATTTCTACTATAGTACACTATATACATGCATTTTCCCACTACGCTTTAACTTTTAAGAGTTAGTAGGTCGATTGTCCCTGTATAGTTTCAGTCGACTACCGTTGATCATTCCTTTCAGTTATGTTCATACCAAGTCTTTTAGTTGTACAGATCCCCCATCTGTGACAGTCTTTAGCTTGTATGGCCCTAACCAATGCATCCTAAACTTACCAAGATTTAAAAAAAATTACTGTCATATAGAAAAACTAGGTCTCCCTATTTAAAACTCTTCTTTTTAATATGTCTGTCATGCCAGGATTTGTCTCTTGCTTTCTGTACTTCCTAGTGAAATCTTGCCAGAATCCTGTCCTCTTCCATTTCCATTAGCTGGTTTAACCTTTCCTGTATTGTGCCTCTTTCTATCATGTTGGTAATTGTTGTTACGCCTAGACTGGGTACTAGAAATTCTAATGGCACCATTGCATCATGCCCATACACCAATTTGAATGGTGTATATCCTGTCAACTTCTTACATGTGGTCCTATATTCCCATAGTACTACTGGTATCTTCAAGTCCCAATCATCGTTGTTGACATTGTAGATTTTAGTCAAAGCATTTTCCAAGATCTTATTGAAAGCTTCTACTGTTCCATTTGCTTGAGGGTGGTATGGTGTACTGTTCTGGTGATAGACTTAAAACTCCTCAGTCATATCCCTAATGGTATTATTGATCAAATAAGTGCCTTGGTCACTCATCAAAATCCTTGGACATCCAAGTCTGGTGATCACTTGCTTAAACAAGAAGTGTGTTGTTGTCTCTGCACTATAGTCTTTGATTGGTGCTGCTTCTTCCCATCTTGTTAAATATTCAATCGCAATAATGATATACCTATCTCTTGACCTTTTTGTTGGTGGATTAATAGGTCCCACAAAGTCTATTGCCCATTTTTCAAATACCTCCAGAGTCACTTGTGGTCTTAGAGGCATCTCATTTCTTCTGTTAGGTTTTCGAACCCTCTGACAAACATCACATTTTTGGAAATATTCCTTGGCATCTTTATGGACTGTTGGACACCATAATCCTGCATGCAATACCTTATGTGTGGTATATTTTCCTACATAGTGTCCTCCAACGATACCTTCATGAGATTCTACCAAAATTCTAGGCCTTTCATGTTCTAATACACACCTTCTAAAAATGATTTATGTGCCCATCTTGTATAAATGTCCTGCAATAAGTTAATAGTTTGCATCTCTGACTACCATATTTTTCTTTTGCGCAATGCTAAAGTCTTGTGGTGAAACCCCTATACTTAAGTATTCAATAATATCATTGAAGTATTCATCAACTACATGTACTGAAAATAACTGTGCATCAAGGAAGTTGTCTTCCAAGTTAGTAGGTTCTTCTCCATTAGTTACCCTTGACAGGTGATCAGGTCCTGCATTCAACTTCCCTGGTTTGAATATCACTTCAAATTCAAATTCTTGGAAAAACAATAGCCATCTACAAATCCTCCCCCTCAACACCGACTCGTTGATTAGATATTTGAGGGAAGAATGGTCCATGAACATTTTAAATTGTTTACCCAGTAAGTAGTTCTTGAACTTCTAAAGTTCATATACCATGGATAAGCCTTCTCTTTCTGTGGTGTTGTAATTCTGATCTGATTCTGACAATTTTCTGCTTGTAAAGGCTATAGGATGTTCTAAGTCCCTTGCTCCTGGTTGCGCCAGAATTTCTCCAAGTGCTATGGCTAATGCATCTACATGCACATGAAATGTCTTTTCCCAGTATGGGAAAACTAAGATAGGTGTTGTGACCATATTTGCTTTTAAGGTGTCCAATCCTTGTTGATAGTCCTCATTCCACTAAAATCCGGTGTCCTTCTTTAACAATTTTTCCATAGGTGCAGTAATCTACACATTCCCTTTTATGAACTTCCTGTAATAGCATGTATGTCCCAGTGTTGCTCTTAATTGGCAGACTGACTTTGGTGGTGGTAAATTTCCAAGGACTGCAATCTTAGAAGGATCCACTAGTAAAACTTGTTTACACATTATATTTCCCAACACTATTCCAAAAGGTGTCCCAAAAATGCATTTCTTGATGTTCAATGAGATCTGACATTGCTTGCATCTTTCCAGCATGAGTTTTAACACTTCTACATGATATTTTAATAGGCTATATGCAGTCCAACCATTCAGATATACTTCTAGAGACTAATGTATGAATTCCTTAAAATAAGCTATGACTATTCTTGAAAATATGGCTGGTGCATTCTTTATCCCAAATGGAATGACTATGTATTGGTAGGATCCCCATTTTGTAGAAAAATTAGTCTTATACCTGTCTTCTGGAGCTATTTTGATCTAATGGTAACCTAAGAATCCATCCGTAAATGAATATGCCTCTTGGCCTCTCACATTCTCTAAGAGATCATCTGTAAAAGGGGTAGGGAAAGTGTCATGTAAGAAAGCATCATTAGTTTCCTAAGATACACACAAATCCTTATCCCCCCTTCTTTATTTTCTTGGACTAGCATAGGACTTATCCATTCACATTCCTCTATTGGTTCTATGATACCAACTTCCAACATTTTGTCATTTTATGTTTTCACTTTCTGCTTATATACTGGATTTAGTATGTAAGGTCTCTTCTTGACAGACATTGCCTTAGGTTTGAGAGGTATCTTCATCTCTCCTATCTCCCCTGCTATGCCTTTCATCTCTGTAAAGGTCATTGGAAACATGTCACTATATTCACGCAGTAACTCTGTTATTCTTTCTACTATTTGTTCATCCCAATAACCTCCAATACTTTCCATTTTAGGATTTTCATTCGTCCCAATGTTGAATTTCTTAATTTTGATTGGTGCAAAAAATACTTATGATTCTAGAGATGGACCTTCTACCTATCTTTCTCCCTCAATATATATAATATGAATGTTGTGCGGGTCATCTTCATCTGGTGCTGCCTCTCCAACATGATAGCATGAAAGTAGTTCCTTGACTATCTGTTTGTTTTTTTGTTGATATTCTGTCATGCTTTCACCTCCTAGTTCATTAATAAATATCATTCCTTGTATCATCTTCAGTGTTGAATCCATGTTGGGGTTCTCATGTTCAAATGTGAAGGTTACTACAAAGTTTTGTTGTAAGCATGTCCATTCTATAGTGCCTCTACACATCTTCTAGTCTATATACCATCTCCCTGGGATTCCTTCCAATGTATGGATAAAGTGATGAGTCCATTCCTTTAGTGGTGTAATACTCCAAGTGTTCCACTATTTTTCCCTGTCCATTATACCTCTGCATTGTATTGCTTCCCTGCTCTGCATCGAATCTAATGCGCAATAATAGTTTACATTGATACCAGTCCTGAATTGTTTCTTTGTGCGCACCCCACCATCTTGTAGGTGTGACCTTGAGTGCAATATCTAGGTCTGAGATCCTCTGATGTTCTATTACTTCCTCTTCATATTTTTTCATAAATTCCTCCAAGTCATTTACCCCATGAAAACTGGGAGGTTCTCTTATCTCTGTACCAACCCATCTTACTGTGTAGTTTATTCTTGTGCACCTTCTTCTGGAAACTTCATGCAATCGTTGTTTCCAATTCTCCAAACCTATATCTGAGTCAAAATCACATGATGTAATGCTTCTCCAACTAAGTACCCCATCTGCAATTGGGTGAACATAATCTTCTTCTCACGAGGTGGTTATGTACAACTATTTTATTTCTTCCAGATCCAAACAAGTGGGTTCTCCAAACCTTTTTCCTTCTGAAGTATCTAATGGTGCAATGACTCTATATTCACCCCATTCAAACACCATTTTCCTTGTATTCAGGTTGATTATGGCCCGGTTATCAAATTCCCAGTCCAATCCAAGTAATGCTGGATAAGGTGTTGTGCCATCTACTATCTCTATTACTTCAAAATATTCCATAGTGCACACTACATCCAAATCTATTGTCACACCTTTAAGCCTTCCAATTGGTAGCAGACTGTGTTGATTTGGTAATTTTAGTTGGAAAGGTGAATAGCCTAGTGTGGGTTCTCCCATTCATTTCCATGTCTTCTTAGGTAAAACATTTACTTTAGAGCCTAAATCCAGTATGATATCACCCATATTAAAATCCCCAATGTTGGCATTCAGTCTTAATTCTCTCCTAGTCCTTCTTCTTGTATGGAGATGATTGAATGCTTTCTACTCTAACTTTCATTCTACCTCTATGTTACATCTTTCTAGCATATTTTGTAAGATATTAACAGATTATGGATCTTTCAATAACGTAACACATGATTGCAGAAAAGTTTTTATGTTACTTAATTTCTCTAATGGTTGTGCTTCATTGGTATAGTCCATTGAGGAGGGACTTTCGTACATTGGTGAGTTATGAGTTTGTTGTGCGGTTGATGTAGACACAAAAATTTTCTTGAGAAACCCTTGTCTAGACTCCTTTAATGTTTCCTTTTCTTTTCGTGCATCAAATTGCTTCTGTGGTTCAGTATTCTTCTTAACCCATTGGTGTTGCGCAATATCTTGTTTTACTACGTCAGTTCCTGACTTGGATCCTCCTCGAGTGACTATATTGATGTTTCTCCCATCCTCCCTGGCTTCTACAGAGGTACACTGGACATTCTGGTTGTTTTGGTTCTTGGATATTCCCCAATAGTGTCAGACAGTCTTCTCTATCATGGTTTGTTGTGCGATAGTACATACATGTCGCTGGTGGAAGTGGAAAATCCCTTGCATAATGTCTTGGATATTGGTAGCTGTGGCACACTATTGGACCTCTGCCTCGTCCAAATCCTCCTCTACCTCGTCCTCCACCTCTGTATCCACCTCGATCTCCTTGCAATGCATTGTACTAAGGTACCTGATTATACTGTGTGAGGTTATACTGTGGTTGCGCATTGTTGTATTGTGGCTGCACATTGTTATACTTGCACATTATTGTATGGTGGTGGTACCTAGTTGAACTGAGTTGTAGCTTGTACTGTCATCATTTCTTCTTTCACTCTATAATTATCTGAAGTTGTTTCTCTCATCAACTCCATTTTTATACAATCTTTATCATCATGATCCACTAACTTGAAAAAATTGCAATATGAACTTTTAGGTATTGTCTTATACTTCTGCATCATTGGGTAGTGATATCGATCATGCCCATGTGTCTTACAAATCTCGCACCATGGTTCTCTTGTTAGAAAAGGGTTTGGTAATCCTGTTGCCATATATTGTGTGAAATTTGGACATTCATTCTTGTGGTGTCCTTGTGTCCTGCATGTGGTACACCAAACAAATTCTCTTTTATCTTTGCCCTTATTCTGATTGAGTTGAAATGTTAGGTTCCTCATATCCTCCTTCAACTCCTCTATTGTTGGATCTGTCTTCTGATACTGGTTCTCTTCCAGTTGTAAGGCCACCTGTAGAGCCTCTTATTGAGTTTGGAACTTCTACTTTCTTAATGGGTATTTCAAGTGTGGTAGTAGTGAATTCACAAATAAGTGCCTATGTTGCATGCAGTAATTGCATACTTCAACTTACCTTTCAAATGTTTAAACCTCTGATAAATCTCCCAAACATACTCACCTAGTTTTTTCTTGATTTCCATCATTTCATTCATATACTGATCTTCTGAGCTAGGCTTCTGAAATTCATTTATCAGTAGTTTATTTACGTCTGCAATAGTCATTGTTACTCCTGGTGGACTATTTACATCTAGGCTAATGTACTAGTCTAGTGCGCGGTCTCTTAGTGTGATAGCTAATTGTGCAAGTTTTGTATCCTCATCTATGATCTACTTTGCTTCCCATATCTTTTCACACGTGAATAAGTGCTTTTCAGGGTCCTCTGATGCCTCTCCCCGAAATTCTGGTAACCTGATCATGGGATCATGTCTTACCATTTTGAACTGTGTTGAACTACTACATCCGCATGGTGTAGACATTTGACTATTATTTCCTGAAGTCGTTCCTCCAATTGTTGTTACTTGTTTGGATGTGTTTCATATTGTATTTATTCCACTAAAATTTAGTTGTCTAAACATTGTTGTTCTTTCTGGTGTGTTAGTCACACATGGGGTTGTAGGTTCCACACTAACGGTGTAGTACCCATGTTTCCCCTAGTTTGTAAATATAACTATAACTGGACAAGAGACTATGGCAGACTAGATGTGTGGGAACGTTTGATTTGATGAACCTTTTTATAAAAGGTCAATGTATGTATTTTATGTTATTAATAGAAAATGGATAAGTGGTGCATAACTGTTGAAAGTGGGGTTTGGCAAGATAGACCATGGATGCTATGAGAGAGATGGTGAGGGGAACTGTTAGGGTCCTAACCCGCACATAGGTAGAACAATATATTTGGATGTAATAAAGGTCAATATTAATAAGGCCTTTCAATAAAATAGAATAAGGCGGATGTAAGAAGACCTAATAGAAGCTTGCGCTTCTAGAAGGATCTTCCTCTAGATGCTTCTTTTTAGTATAAATAGGAGTCAAGGGTATGAGAACCCTAGCTTGGATATTATTGTAATAGAGCTCTGCTCAACTAGAGGTTGCCCCCTCAAAGAGGCCCATGAACATTGCTTTCAGATTCAAAGTGTTATTTTTGTTGTTATTCTTATATCATTTTCGTGTTATTGTGGTGAATGTTCTGGTTATATTGCTGTTATTCTGCCATTACTAGCATTTTACTTATGTTCTGCATACATTTTATATCTGGTATATTACAAGTGGTATTAGAGCACCTTCCTTGGAAGAAAGTGTGGGTTAAATTTTTTTAGGGTAGAGACATATTCCGGCGTCTTTAAGCCACAAAGATCTGTCATTACGTGCATAAACCCGCGGTTGAGGGATTCATACACGCAGGAAATACAAGTGGTACTTAAGCGCACATCTGTTGGCCACCCTTGTAACCCCTGTTGGTACCCCTTCGAGTGGTAGCACATCAGACAACACCTTTGTATGGATTGGCCTAGATTACCTGAAGCCCTCTTTAGATAAACCGATCGACCGCCTGACTGTTATAGTGTCATTGAGAACAACACTCGGGAAGTTACTCTCTAGTACTTGGGTAGTTGGGTAGTACGGCTAAGGGTATGGTCTATCCTCCTTAGTTAGTGCCCTGAGATATTGGGCCGAGTACTACTATTGGACCCTGCATGTATATCAGAGAGCTATAGCACAGGGAAAACCCTTGCCTGTAGAACCCTTGAATACCTAACCCTCGGGGACAGAAACATAAACAAATTAAAACATACAAGATCTATTTCCATGCAACTATGTTCGGGTTGCCAAGTAAATACACATTTCTTTTTGGTTAATAATTTGGGAATTTCCTCTCTGCAGTATTCATCAGATCAGAGTATAACTCTTTAAAAAAAAGAAAAAAAAAGAAAAAAGAAAAAAAAGTCTGGAATTTTTTTCACCATTATTTGAGACCTATTCCATTGGATTCATCTCTTCGCCCTTATCACATTCATCCATATCATTTTTTCAGAAATTGTTTTTTACCCCGCCCACCCCTTTTCAGTTCCCCCATCCTCATGGCTCATACTCGTAGCCAAGACTTGGAAGCTCACTTCAATACCTTGCAATCTGGTCTCATTGAGACCCAACAAGAAGTGAAACAACTCAGTGCCAATGTTGTCTCCATTAATACAACCATGCAGTCCTCAATGGGAGAAATCAAACAAGACCTCACCACCCAGCTTGAATCAGTCTTTTTGACACTCTGCACCAAACTTCATATCCCTACAGATAACCCTTCCTCTTCCTCAACCCCACATACTGAAGGTGACCATTCCTCTCATTCCCATACTATGCAAACCCATCAATTTCAACATGACCTACGCCTTCCGTGGGTGGATGTGACCAAATTTGATGGCTCAGACCCCACTGGTTGGGTAACCCAAATGGAACATTACTTCTCTTTATACAACATTACAGATGACTTGGCCAAACTTTGATATGGTGTTCTCCATCTAGATCAAGAACGTTGGCAATGGTGGCAATGGAGAAAAAATTCTCGTCAAGGGTATATTGCATGGACACAATTTGTGGCAGAGCTTTATGAATGCTTTGAAATTGACAATACCATTTGGGCCATTTGACAAAGCTAAAACAATTAGGAACAGTGGAAGACTTTATAGCTGCCTTTGAGCACCTAGATTTTAGAACAGAGGGCATGTCTGATGCCTTTTTTTGAGAGTGTTTTATCAGCAGCCTCAAGGATGAAATTCGGGCCCATGTCCTCATGGCTTGAACTGAGAGTTGGGTGGAGGCTACCGAAAGAGATAAAGAAGCACAACAAGTTGTATCTTCTCAAAACCGCAAACCCTCCTTTATCCCTCGCCCTAAACCAATAAAACCCACTAGTCCCTATGCTCCACTAAAGATCCAAAAATTGACCAGGGCTGAAATGGATGAACGCCAACTCAAAGGCCTTTGTTATAACTGTGATGACAAATATTTCCCAGGCCACAAGTGTAAATAACAAAAGATTTTTATGGCCATCTCTGAGGAGATTTCAGAAGAAGATGAAGAAACTCCCTCTATGTCTGAGTCACCTGAATCCATTGACATAACCCCTCCTTCAGACCCTCCCGAAGTAGAACCGATCATTTCCCTCAATGCTCTCACTGGCTTCTAAGCTCCCCAAACCCTCAAGCTAATTGGTTACATCAAGCATCAGAAGGTCATCATTCTGGTTGATAGTGGTAGCATGCATAATTTTATTCATCGCCGCATTGCTAAAGAAACTCATTGCTACATCCATGCCGTCAATAATTTCCAAATCATTATTGCCAATCGTGGTTCCATGAAATGTGGAGGGCGTTGTGAAAATATGCGTCTCCAAATTGGCGACTACCAGCTGAAATCCCATATGTTTGCTATCGACATGGGAGGGTGTGACATTGTGCTGGGTGCAGACTGGCTAAGGACTTTGGGTCCCATTCTCATGGATTTTAAAGACTTAACCATGCAATTCAACCAGGAGGGCCACCAATATAAGTTCCAAGGCATCACCACTGGTTCACCTGAGATCATTAGTTCCCATCGTTTGGAAAAGATGCTCAAAAAGGGTTATTCTGATGTTATTGCCCAACTCCATGCCATACAAGCAACATAGACACCCTCGGTACTGCAAGACCTCCAAGCCATACTTTCTAAACATCAATTGGTATTTTCCACTCCCCAAGGCCTCCCTCCTTTCCGTGGTGTTCATGATCATTCCATTCCCCTTGTACCTGGAAGCCTTCCTCCCAATATCCGTCCGTATCGTCACCCCTTTTCCCAAAAAAATGAAATTGAGAAAATGGTCCACGAACTCCTTAATGCAGGCGTTATCCGCCCTAGTATGAGCCCCTACTCATCTCCGGTGGTCATGGTCCTAAAGAAATAAGGTTCTTGGCGATTGTGTCCTGACTTCCGTGCCATCAACAAACTTACCATCAAAGACAAATTCCCCATTTCTGTCATTGATGACCTCCTGGATGAATTGAGTGGCACCCAATTCTTCACTAAACTGGATCTTCATTCGGGCTACCACCAGATACATATGGCAGAGGCAGATATTCCCAAGACTTCCTTTAGAACTCATGAGGGCCACTATGAGTTTTTGGTCATGCCCTTTAGCTTGTGTAATTCCCCCTCCACCTTCCAAAGCCTCATGAATCATGTCTTCCGTCCTTTTCTCTACCATTTTGTTTTAGTTTTCTTTGGTGATATCCTCATCTATAGAAAAACCTGGACAAACCATATTGCTCATGTGGATCGAGTTCTCCACCTACTCTCTCAGCACCAACTTTTCCTGAAACAGTCTAAATGTGCTTTTGGCGCCTCAGAAGTAGAATACTTGGGTCATCTGGTTGGAAAAGATGGCGTCAGAGTGGATCCTAAAAATATTGAATCTATGAAAGACTGGCCTCACCCAAAGACTCTTAAGATCTTGCGTGGATTTCTAGGCTTAACAGGGTATTATCACAAGTTTGTTAAGAATTATGGGAAGATTGCAGCACCTCTCACTGCTCTCCTAAACAAGAACTCTTTCACTTGGACTCCAGCCGCTGCTCAAGCTTTTCAAACCTTGAAGATGGCCATGTGCACCACTCCAGTCCTCGCCCTTCCCGATTTCACAAAGACCTTTGTGTTGGAATGTGATGCCTCAGGGAAAGGAATTGGTGCGGTCCTTATGCAAGAGGGTCGACCTTTGGCCTTTACCAGCAAGCAACTATCTAAAAGAAATCTGGGCAAATCCATCTATGAAAAGGAAATGTTGTCTATTCTGCATGTCGTGGATCTGTGGCGTCCTTATCTATTGGTGCAACAGTTCCAAATTAAGGCAGACCATCAAAGCCTCAAGTATTTTCTGGAACAATGCATTTCCTCCCCAGAACAACAAAAATGGGTGACTAAACTCTTTGGATATGATTATGAGATCATTTATAAGAAAGGAAAAGAAAATGTGGTTGCAGATGCACTTTCCCAGAAATATGAAGATGAAGGATCCATTTTTTCTCTTTCATTCATTGTACCAGATTGGCTCTAAGCCGTTCGCCAGGAATGGCTACAAGATCCCAAAAGTTCACAGTTGATCCAAAAATTGCAGTCTAATGCTCCATCTTCCCTAGGGTACTCTTGGCTCCATGAGGAACTTTGATATAAAGGCCGTTTGTGTTTAAGTAAACAATCAAAGATTAAATCCACGGTACTTTCTGAGCTTCATGCTACACCCACAATAGGGCACTCCGGGTTCACCAAAACCTATGACAGGGTCAAACGTTCCTTTTTCTGGGATGGTATGAAACAGGACATTCATAATTTTGTAGCTAAATGTGATGTATGTCAATGAAACAAGGGAGAAACAGTCAAATCGTCGGGCACACTACAACCGCTCCCGATTCCACCTGCTATTTGGAAGGATATCTCTATGGATTTTATTACCGACTTACCCAAATCGGGAAATAAATCTGTCATCATGGTGGTTGTTGATCTCCTTTCCAATTATGCTCATTTTTGTGCCCTTCAACACCCGTTTACAACATCCACGGTGGCTCAAATCTTCATGGATCAGGTCTTCAAGCTTCATGGCATGCCGCACTCTATTGTTTCTGATCGTGACCCAACTTTCACAAGCAATTTTTGGCAAGAACTATTCAAGATACAAGGCACAGAATTGCATCTCAACACAACCTATCATCCCCAGACTGATGGCCAAACAAAAGTTTTCAACAAGTGTTTAGAAACGTATTTGAGGTGTTTTGCCTCGAAAAATCAAAATCAGTGGGATCAATGGTTACCCCTAGTTGAATGGTGGTACAACAATTCATACCATACAGCTACACATAGGACTCCTTTTGAAGCAGTATATGGATAGAAGCCACCTTCAGTTCTCTCATACTTACCAGGTGCCTCGAAGGTCTAGGTGGTTGACCTAACACTTACAACTCGAGAGGCCATTCTTCGTACCCTCAAAGAGAATTTGTTCATGGCACAGAATCACATGAAGAAACAAGTAGATCAAGGTCGCTCTAAACGTCAATTTGCAAAAGGGGATCAAGTGTTTCTTCGACTACAACCTTACAAGAAAACTTCCCTCAAGGCCGAGCATTGCCAGAAGCTAGCACCCAAATTTTATGGTCCTTATACCATGTTCAAGTGTGTGGGACAAGTCGCCTATCAGTTATCTTTGTCGAGCCATTCGAAGCTACATCCTGTTTTTCATGTTTCATGCTTAAAGAAGGTGATTGGAGCTACGTTCCAAATTCAAACCAACCTTCCAGAGTTAGCTGAAGAAGGATCCATTTGGCTATATCCAGAAGTAGTTTTGGACCAGCATGAACATCGCCTACGCCAGAGAACCATCAAGGAAGTGCTAGTTCAATGGAAAGATACAACTCCAACAGACACCACTTGGGAACTAGCTACCATTCTGCAACAATTTCCTCATCTCAAGCCTTGAGGACAAGGCTGTTTTTAAGGGGTCCTAACCCACACATAGGTAGAACAATATATTCGGATGTAATAAAGGTCAATACTAATAAGGCATTTCAATAAAATAGAATAAGGCAGATGTAAGAAGACCTAATAGAAGCTTCCACTTTTAGAAGGATCTTTTTCTAGATGCTTCTTTTTAGTATAAATAGGAGTCGAGGGTATGAGAACCCTAGATTGGATATTATTGTAATAGAGGTCTTCTCAACTGGAGGTTTCCCCCTCGAAGAGGCCCGTGAACATTGCTTTCAGATTCAAAGTGTTATTTCTGTTGTTATTCTTATATCATTTTCGTTTTATTGTGGTGAATGTTTTGGTTATATTGCTGTTATTCTACCATTACTAGCATTTTACTTCTGTTCTGCATACATTTTATATCTGGTATATTATAGGAACCATGAATGGTTAAGATGAACCCCACCAAACTAGTACCTTAATGGATTTAATGACTCAGAATAATCCTCTGACCCATAAGTGAATTACCAGTCAGAGTGGTAGCTAGAAGAGTCCTCCTCAAGAGTTAATGAGGAGATGAGGCAACATACCCATCTGTAATACTTCAAGACTTGACCACAAGCTGGAGATTTGGACCCACAAAACCTTGTTGAGGAAGGAAATAAAAGGGGTAATTTGTGGGCAGAGGTGAGGTAACGCGAGAAAGCAAGCATATTTGTGAAGAGAGAAGAGTCTAAAGAGCAATCTTGACAAGAGAAAAGAGCGTTTTGCAACTCTCTGGTTCAAGGAAGAACTGAGAAATAAAATCTTTCTAGGTGTAAGAATATGTTGGAAAGGTTTTCGTTACAAGATGATAAACAAGGATAATGAGTGATTGTGGAAGTACTCGGGCATACCTCCTTACTTCATATAGAGAAAACCCACTGCCAGGATTCTGTGGGAGGAGGAGAGTGACTTCCATCCCTGACTTTTGTTGAGTAAGAAGAAAGAGTCTCTCTCAGAGCATCGTGGTCTAGCTCGGGGGTGGCCAATGGTAAATCCGTCAAGATTGGTTGTGCCTATGGTTGGGTGGAAACATGCACCCATTTTAGCAGTCGCTTCACGAACTCTGGTTTTCTGATAAGTATCTTCATACTCTGTGTGTTGAAATGGAAATGATGGTTGAATACACATAATTATTTGTCTATGAATTATTTCTGTATTGAATGAATAAGGTAGATGTATGTATTATCTCCCTATGAACTCATTCTTTTGAATGGTCATTTTCTTTCCTCAATTTAGCAGTTAAAGAGTCGTGGGGTGTAAGCCTACAAGAGGGTCAGGGTAGGATTTATAGAAATGTTTAATTCTTGTTGATCTCTTGAATCTACCCTTGTGATAATTTCCAGTTCAGACCCTGTGGAAGGAGGGCCCCTCCTTCAAAATCTTCACTGTATGACCAAGGGCTCATGCCCATGTCCTTAACCCATATATGGATAAAGGATATAGTGCATAGCCCACAAGATTTACAGAACTAAGGTTTGGGAAATCTACACTAGGTTCGAAAGGATTTAAGTCTTTCTGGGTTCAAAACTCTGGGGTACTTTGACCTTATCATTTGTAAACTGGCTGAAGGCAAATGATAGATACGGTTTTCGATAAGGTTGATCAAAGCCTGACGGTTTCCTTATATGGAACAGATAGACTTTCCCCACCATTAAACCTTGATCTATTCAGTTATCACAAAGTAACACGAACCACCGATTCAAGAGTATTCGAGAGCTCCCTTAGCCGTTGGATCTACGTCGAGGAAACTTTGGTGAAGTCCCACTTCGGGAGAACAAAGAGGTTATATCATCAAAATACCTGAACACTGAAGTCATGAAGTGATGAGAGCCATGGATCTGGGGAGTTCATTAAGAACCCCTCTTAACCACCTGATCCTCCAAAGGAGGGACCCATGTATGATGTTATCACCTTAACAATTTTCATATCAGGATCTAAAAATTTCGGAAATTTAGCGAAATGCTATACCACAGTAAAGGTGTGATGGTTTAGGGGCCCCATCTATATCCCATGACATATAGACAAATATAGTATAGGTAGGAAGGGAGTAGCTCGGCGGACCGCCGACTTTGAAGAATCCCAGATCCACGGTTGAGGCCCACATCGAGCCGACAAATAGCACGAAACTTAATTTCCCGAAGGCATACCGGGGAAAACCATTATGGTTTTGATGGGGAACATGTGGCACTCTTACACATGCATTGGGGTAGACAATGGATTGCCCGAAACCACTTTCCCCATGGCCCCGATGTCACGTGGTTTAAAATGTCACATCAATAATTCGTGGGAAGGATGGAAGTTGGTCAAATCACCCCACATCACTGGTCCAGGTACTTTCCCAGATGACGTATAAAAAGGACGTCGTCACATAACTAACTCGAAGCTCATCATTTGAAATGGATTGATGAAGCATGGCACACCAATGTACTATGAGAGTAATTCATGATTAAAATGCAAAGACTATTAAATCTCAGATATGAAATCGTTTTATCCTACTCTGGGAAATTTCCATCTTATGCATAAGAAAAACAAGCTCGACCTGTGTTGATTTCCTGAGTCCTGTAAATTCAAAGGGTGTCAAAATCGCAGTCTCTGCAAAGTCTGAAAGGTATGGATAACACTCATCAAACGGTGTCTGGCGCGACTAGGTTCTCAACTAATGTGGCAAGCTGGTCAATAAGTAAGAAATAAAGATGGGTCTTGCAGATATTGGAACCTAAATTTCATACCGAACCTGCAATTGAGATAGAGTCAGGGATCAGATTAAACTCTATTATGAGGGATCTCGTCATAAATGAGCACACAGACAACACCTATAACCCATCCGCAAAGAGGAAAAGGAGCAAAAGGTGGAGGACGAAGGCCAAAACCGAGATGATAGAGAGCATTGGAGAAAATCTCTCTTGGTTGAGTACCTTGGAGAAGGAAATCGCCAAGCCGAGGTAAATCCTCAAGTAAATTTAGGTGCATTTCTGAAAGTTTTGGACAGATGGTGGCTTAAGAAAAGGGAGTCCTGATATGACAGATCAGTTACTAATGATCCCTTTAAATAGTATAGTTGTTCTTCCTTTTTTTTAACTTGTATCTATTTTAGAATTATGAGGAAGTCAGAACGTTTTAAATTCTACGAGAAATTCCTCTATATATGTTTGGTCTCAAGAGTATAGAAGGATGGAGAAAAGAGGAGCCTGCCCTCTGTGCAGGAAAAATTTGTAAATATCTGGGGCTAGAATGAATACATGAATGTAAAGGTAGATTTTGGACTTTTTACGAGAATATTCTAGCTGGTGGTGTTATGAGTCTCGTTTTCTCTCATAGTGTGTGATTCCTATTATTCTGCATTTCATTTTTGCTTTCCTCTTTCTAAATTGAGAAATTAAAAGTCCATAATTCATTATTCAATGCTCTCGGCTTGGAGATTTACACTATGTTTATCTCTTCTAAACCATTTCAGAATTCATTACTATAATGCTCTAATAATAGTTGTGTGTTTCTTTTCTTCTGATACCACCTAAATTTTCAAGTATAAACTCAGAAGTCACTTCCTCATTTATCCTTTTCCTCTTAATTGTTTTCATGATTTGGCAATGCATCCTACATTCCTTACCCCATAGCCCAAAGGTCATCTTTAGTTCTTCAACAATTTTATTAAAAACCCCCAAAACAGACCAAACCTAGCCATCGATTTTCGTAGATATATCAAGTGACATGAGAGAGCCCTCTCTGAGTTGAGCAGGCTAGTGCCTCAACTCTAAAGCTGGTTGAAACAGTTACCTCTGTCATTTTTCTATTCTGTCGGACATAATTTACAAAGTGATAACATTCTGGCGTCGTTGCCGGGGACGAAATTGAAAAATTTTCCATGGGAAGATCGACATGGTTGAGTTCTAAGGTCTGAGAGCAGCAGACACTTAGGCACATATTGGCTGTATTTCTGCTATGGCGACTCCACATCAGTTTGAAGGCAACTCCATTGATAAAAGAATCATAATTTTCCAAAAGGAGACCCCGCTCTCAATGCGTCAAGCACAAGACAGAGACTTCATTGAAAGATGAGACCCCTTGATAGGGGTGAGGAAAAGCATCATGAAGGAAAACATGTACTCAAAATGGGACCTCTTCCAAAGCATTTTACTTTTCATTTTAAGTTGGCTCTGCTCCTTCCTTGAACATGCCAAATGAATTTTCCTTTACCTATTGTATTTTAATGATGATAATGAAATACTTGCAATTATATTTCCTCCTCTCTACGTTGCACATGCATGCCCTCACTTTGTCATTGGTTATGATAAAACATTTTCACCTGGGCCACGCAATGACAATGACCAAGTTGATGAATCCCGTGAGACCCAGGCTGATGTTTCTTTCACAGTTCTTGGTCCAACATCCGCCAAGTCCTGACATAAATATATGCCCTTAAAGATACCCCAAACCCTTCATGATTTCCCTCCAAATTACTATGAGTATCTACCCGTGTTTGATGGAGAATCTGATATCATCTCAGCTGAAAATCACATTCAAGGGTTTGAGCATTTTATATATTTATTTGAGATTGACCATGATGATGTGTGTATGAGAGTTTTCTCTCAATCCTTGAAAGGAGACACCAAACACTGGTTCAAACATTTACATCCAGAAACCATCAGCTCATGGGTGGAATTGAAGAAGGTATTTTTAAAGTTTTGGGGCAAGGAGAAATCCTTAGAGCTGCAACTCACTGCGTTTTATGCCTTGAAAAGACACAACAATGAAGCTATTATTTATTCAGTAGAAATTTCTCTAGCATCTATTATAATTTGTCTGAAGAAATTCAACCCTCTGAAGCTATTGCCATGCTCCATTATGCAACTACTCTTCATCCAGATTTTTGTTTCCTCCTGATGGAAAGAAGACCTGAGTCCTTACAACAAATTTTTAGTGATGCTCAAGACATTCAACACAACATCCAACCATGTAAACTGATCCAGAATGAGGGGTTGAATGCTCAAGAACATGAAAGTAAATATGAACATAAAATAGTTGATTGGAAGCTTGAGCATAGAATTGATGATATCATAGGTCCTCTCGAAGTTTCCAATGCAAATGATTTTGCAAAGAATTATATTCCACTTGTTGAAAGAAGAGATGTTGATTTAGCTTCTGATCCATCCCATAATAAGCATGGGGCTTATGTTTTTATGTATTCATTTGTAGACAATCAAGAA
The DNA here is from genome assembly GCA_009831015.1 of Picea engelmannii. Lineage (NCBI taxonomy): Eukaryota > Viridiplantae > Streptophyta > Pinopsida > Pinales > Pinaceae > Picea > Picea engelmannii. The sequence goes on from ML793798.1 coordinate 45,166, forward strand.
GATGAATTTGCAAATCAGTTTGTTGAAGAACATGTTGACGTTCTAGGGTTTTTCTTGTTAGATGATATTGCATATGTTGCTGATTTACCTATATATGATGAATACGATGATGGTTGTGATGGTGACTCCTTGAAATAGCCAACTACATGTTCCCTATCAGAAATTTTGTTTCAACAGTATAGTGAATGACTAAACCTACATATCACAGTTGCAGAGGAAGGGATATCGGATCAGCTGAAGGAGATTCTCTGCCTTTATGTTTTGCTGCATTTAAGTTGTTGAAAGAGAACTCTAAAATCATCATTGAGAAAAATGAATCCGTGCTTATGCAAAACCACGCTAAATCAATGGAGCATAATGAAAAGATATCACAACACTCTTTTCATGTGCTTGAAGACCCTATTACTTGTGCTGAAATGCAACCATCTATTGGGGATAAAATTGAAGACAGTTTCCAATCAGGTGGGACAACCCTACCATTATGTTTTGCTTCTTTCGAATTATTGAAGAAAAATATTTGTAATATCTTAGGTCAAGAATCCTCCAGGCATGAGAGGAGTGGTGATGATAATTCCATGAACAATCACATAAAAGGTCACGCCAACTCATATTTGCAGTCTATGTTCAGTTATCATCCTGAAAAGGAAGAAGAAGTTACTCCGAAAAGTATTGTTCAAGGTCATTTTCTTTCTACTGAAATCAATATAGATTTTCAACATGAAAAAGTATTTCAAAGTGTTTTCTCTTCCCTTGAGAATGACGTGGTGGTTCAATTTTTAAACAACATAGACATGGAGGAGGATTCTGAAACTGCATCTATGGAAACTTCGAGCAATGAACAAACAAATGACATAGATTTTTAGGAAAGAAACAAAGCAGTGTATGCCACTTTTAAATCAGAAATACAGAAAGATAATGAAGAGGCAATGGTTTTACTTGATTCATTTGAAAATCATGGTTTTGAAAATGCATCCATGGGAACTCTAGACTGTGAAATAGTGCATGTTGTTATCTTTACGCTTTTGCAAGAATATTACAAGCATGAACTTATTTCCATTCATTCATTTGAAAGTCACAATGACAGTCCTCAAGAAAATTTCCAGAAGTTCAATGAAACGAAATCAGAATTGCTTGATGAACAAGAGGATGCACATAATATGGCTGTCACATTTGAAGATGTTCAAGAATGTATGAATGTTTTTTTTGATATGGATGGGAGAGTAGAAAAACCTATTGCTGCCATTTCATTTGAAAATGTTCTCAAATAAGAAGAAATAAAGCAAGAGAAGCAAACGCTTATGAAAAAGGATTTCCTTTCTGTTTTTGCTCATCAAGAAGAAATGAATTTTCATGGTCTCCAAGATCCTGTAGCCATCCTATTACAATCATCATTGAAGGATGAGTTTGTTTTATTCATAAATTCAAGTTTTGGATTCAACTTGTGTTTTCAACTGCCATCTTTTACATTTGTCTGCCTGCTTAAGAAAGATGTGATCGGGGAAAAATTGGGAGGCTAATTGCTTGACTGGTTGCATTGGCACTTCAACATCACTTGACTGAGTATTTCATCTTAGCATTTTTAGAATAGATAGGAGTGTGCAAATAAGCTTGTCGGTCAAGCATTTTTCAGTTTGAGTTTTCTAGTACTATATACAGTCAGTTTTCAATAATATACTCGAACTTCCAGCATACATTCAGAAGCAGTGCGCAGATCTTGGTTTTCAGCTGACGCTAGTGACATAGTAGGAGCAGGGTACACACATGTTTTGGGAGAATCCAAATGGATCAGGCATCGGGTCTACGAGTTATTTTCTACCTCGCAGGGAGGATAGCATCCCCAGTTGGAGCCAATGTTATCACCTTAACAATTTTCATATCGGGATCTAAAAATTTCATAAATTTAGCGAAATGCTATACCACAGTAGAGGCGTGATGGTTTAGGGGGGTCGACTATATCCCACAACATATATAAAAATATAGCAGAGGTGGGAAGGGAGTATCTCGACGGACCGTCTATTTTGAAGAATCCTAGATCCACGGTTGAGCCCCACATCGGGCTGACAAATAGCACATAACTTAATTTCGCAAAGGCAGGCCGGGGAAAACCATTATGGTTTTGATGGGGAACGCATGGCGCTCTTACACATGCATCAGGGAAGACATCGGATTTCCCGAAACCACTTTCCCCATGACCCCTATGTCACGTGGTTTAAAATGACACATCAATAACTCGTGGGAAGGATGGAAGTTGGTCAAATCACCCCACATCACTGGTCCAGGTACTTTCCCATATGATGTATCAAAAGGACGTCGTCACATAACTAACTCAAAGCTCATCATTCAAAATGGATTGATGAAGTGTGGCACACCAACGTACTATGACAGTAATTTGTGATTAAAATGCAAAGACTATCAAATCTCAGATATGAAATCATTTTATCCTACTTTGGGAAATTGCCATCTTATGCATAAGAAAAACAAGCTCGACCTGTGTTGATTTCCTGAGTCCTGTAAATTCAAAGGGTGGAAAAATCGCGGTCTCTACAAAGTATGAAAGGTATGGATAACACTCATCAAACGGTGTCTAGTGCGACTAGGTTCTCAACTAATGTGCCAAGCTGGTCAATAAGTAAGAAAGAAAGATGGGTCTTGCAAATACTGACAACTAAATTTCATACCAAACCTGCAACTGAGACAGAGTCGGGGATCAAATTAAACCCCGTTATGAGGGATCTTGTCATAAATGAGCACACAGACAACACCTACAACCCAGCCGCAAAGAGGAAAAGGAGCAAAAGGCGAAGGACGGAGGCCAAAACCGAGATGATAGAGAGTGTTGGAGAAAATCTCGCTTGGTTGAGTACCCTGGAGGAGGAAATCGCCAAGCTAAGGTAAATCCTCAGGTAAATTTAGGTGCATTTTTGAAAGTTTTGGATAGATGGAGGCTTAAGAAAAGGGAGTCCTGATATGACAGACCGGTTACTAACGGTCCCTTTAAATAGTATAATTGTTCTTCCTTTTTTGTAACTTGTATCTATTTTAGAATTATGAGGAAGTTGGAACGTTTTAAATTCCACGAGAAATTCCTCTATATATGTTTGGTCTCAAGAGTATAGAAAGATGGAGAAAAGAGGAGCCTACCCCCTGTGCAGGAAAACTTTGTAAATCTATATGGCTAGAATGAATACATGAATGCATGAATGAAAAGATTGTAACTGGTGGTGTTATGAGTCTCGTTTTCTCTCATAGTGTGTGATTCCTTTTATTCTGCATTTCATTTTTTCTTTCCTCTGTCTAAATTGAGAAATTAAAATTCCATAATTCATTATTTAATGATCTTGGCTTGGCGATTTAGACTATGTTTATCTCTTCTAAACCATTTCAGAATTCATTACTATAATGATCTGATAATAGTTGTGTGTTTATTTTCTTCTGATCCCACCTAAATTTTCAAGTATAAACTCATAAGTCACTTCCTAATTTAGCCTTTTCCTCTTAATTGTTTTCATGATTTGAAAATGCATCCTACATTCTTGACCCCATAGCCCAAAGGTCATCTTCAATTCTTCAACAATTTTATTAAAAACCCCCAAAACAGACCAAACCTAGCCACCGATTTTCGTAGATATATCAAGTGACACGAGAGAGCCCTCTCTGAGTTGAGCAGGCTAGTGCCTCAGCTCTAAATCTGGTTGAAACAGTTACCTCTATCATTTGTCTATTCAGCCGGACAGAATTTACAGAGTGCTAACATACGGTACTTCGACAAAGTCCTACTTCGGGAGAGTGGAGCAACCATAAAGCTGAAACCCCCAAAGGCCAGATCTGGGAAGTAACACTAACCATAGATATAGAGATCCCTCAGGATCTTCCCTGACCTTTGGATTTATGCCAAGGTCAGCATGGAGTTGACCATTCCGGGAGCAAGGAGGGATTCACACCATGAATCCCTCGAACACCGAAGTTACGAAGTAGCAGAGGCCGTAGATACAAGGGTTACGTGGAAACACCGTGACTGTAATATTGAAGGACTTGGAAGACAATCAGTTCGGGGTGACGTGGTATGCGGACATCACCTGGGGTGACGTGGGCCCACATTTGACATGCCATGTGTCACCTAGATTCAGACGTTTCACCTACCCTACATGCCCATTCATACATGACACATGTCACCCCCTATAGAGGCCACATGTCCTCTCTGCCATGTCATGTGTCATCTCTAGCCATTACTTTTTTTGTCCATGTGGCGGGAGGAGTACCCGAGACCCACCTGTATTCGCCGTAGCATCTAGTACGTCACCCTGTGCGAGGGTGGACCCTTTGGAAGTCTGGGACTTCAAAACTCTGATGGTTTGGGATGCAGTGTCATAAGTAAGTTGAAGGGCCCGAAGGCCGGAGCCACATGTAGAAATTTAGGGATCCTTTAGGAACTGAGGACTCCATAGGACATGCGTGCAAGAAAGAAAATGGATGTTCAATGCCGAAGCGTCGAATGTCAAATTTTACTCTAGTTGTGTGTTAGATGAGGAGTAAGTATCACCGTTGGTTTTGATGGTGGATGGACCATCCCTGTGGAAGGTAGGAACTTGGAAATGGTACGAACGAGATGGGTCCACATGGGCGCCATGTGGCCCTCAACCAATGAACATCCGAAGGACTTTGGGAAGCCATAACTTGTAAACCAGAGGTTGGATTAAGCCTGGTAATAGTTGCTAGTCATTAGAAAGCTACGAGTGAGTAAAAGAGGAGGGATCATCTCAAAGAGATGATTCAAGATGATTAGATTATGCACAATTTTGATGCCCCATCCCTAGAAAGTGTACTTAGGGGTCGGGTGTGTTACAAATTGGTATTAGAGCCAGGTTACAACACTTGGACTGTTTGGGCTCATGAACGAGTTGCTTAAAAATCGTATTTAAAGAGAATTTCATTTAGAGAAATTTTAGGGGTAACACCCTATCTTACCACAGTCCTAGAAGGCTTAGTTAAACCTCTATTGAAGAAATGAATGAAATTTTCTATAGTTGTGTGTGTTTGGAAAATACAAACTGTGTGTTGTTCATGAACTAAATGAGCATTAACTAACATAAATTTTTTTATCAACACTCAAGCAGTCAGTAGACCACAGGAAACCTACATCATAAAGGATGGTGACACACCATGAATTGGGGGAAAGCTCCCTCAATAGAGAGGAATAATCTGATGAAAGGAGGGAAGTAGAAGCCCCTCTAGATTTGGCTGAAACTATAAGAAGCCTCATGGAAGAATTATAGATCTATAAGGATGACAATGAAAGGATAATAAAGGAACATGAAAAGAAATTGAAATCAATGTAGTTCTACTGCAGAGCTTATCAGATATACAAAGGCAAATGCAACATGGACCAACAGCCAACCAAGTGGACAAACATCATATGAAGAAAACCCAAAGTCCACCTGAGATACAGAAGAATTTCCCTACAAGTGGCCACAAAAAAAGGATCACCTCAAATAAGTCCCAACATGGAGCCAAGAGACACTCATCGGAAGAATCCTCTAGTGAGGAAACTGACAACTCCAAGGAATCTTCTAGTAAAAAAACTAGTTCACATTCTGAGAGGAAAATAAAGAAGAGGAAGCATTCCAAGAGTCATGACCCTGAAGAGTTAAAAAAATCCAAACCACCCACCTTCGATGGAGAAATGAAGAAGGGGGAAGAAGAAAAAGTTTGGCTGCTTGGCTTGAAGAAGTACTTCAGATTCCATGACTTCTCTGAAAATTTGATGGTTCGAATATCCATTTTTAACCTGAATGGAAAGGCCTCCATTTGGTGGGAAGACCTTTGGAATGTGAAAGGAATCCATGAGAATGACTTGTCATGGAAAAAATTTGAGAAGTACTTCAAAAGGAAGTATCTGTCAGAGAAATACTTTGATGGGAAGACCAAGGAGTTCTATGAACTCAAGTTGGGACAACTCACCATAGATGAATATATCAATAAATTCCTTCAGTTGATAAGGTATGTACCCTACATAAAAGATGAAAAGGTAAAAAAGAAACGATTTATTAGTGGACTACCTTGGTCCTTCCAGGATAGTATTGAATTTGATGAGCCAAAGAACTTAGAAGACACTATCCAGAAGGCAAGGTATTGCTATGAGTAGTTCAAGAAAAAAATAGAACCTCATGAGGATTGGAAGAAGAAGAGTAGTTCAAGATTCAAGAAAAAGGGGTTTAAACCCTAAAGATTCAAGAGCTATGGGAAAGGTTCTAAAATGAGAATTCCTACTAAAAGTGTATACCAACAAAATTTCCCCTCTCAGAGTGGAAATAAACTCTTTGGAGTATCCCCAGGTAAGACTGATAACACAAAGAGAGAACCCTTGAAATGTTGGGGTTGTGGAGAAGAACATCTGCTGAGAGACTTCCCATATAGGAAATAGAACAGTAGGAGGGTCTATAACATCCAATATTCTACCATAGTTAATGAAGTGGCTAGAAGCATGCCATAGATTTATGCATCCTTGGATAATAAACAAGCCAACCACCAAGATTCAATGGTGGATATGTAAGGTATGATTTCCAACCATCTAGTTTCCATTTTAATTGACCCTGGTTCTAATTTGAGTTATGTTTCCCCTCAAACTATGGAGAAATGTAAATTGCAAGAAGTTAAACATGTTAAATCATGGATGGTACAACTAGCCACTAGAACCAAAAGAAAAGTAACATAGGTCATACCAACATGCTAATTCATTATGAGTGGATTTCCCACTCAAGCAAACCTAAACATACTTCCTTTAGGATCTTATGACCTTATAATTGGCATGGACTGGTTGGATTCCCATAAAACCAAGTTGGACTATTACAATCAAACTTTGGAATGTCAAAATGAAGAAGGGAGAAAGGTAACCCTACAAAGGATTCAAAATCATGTCTCAGTGAGACAAATATCAACACTTCAAGTGAAGAAGTATTTCAAAAAAGGATGTCCTTTGTATGCAATACATGTGTTGGAATATATTGAGGACAAAAAACCAAGCCTAAAGGACCATCCCATATTGAGAGAGTATAAATATGTATTCCCATAAGAGGTACCGAGTCTACCTCCAAGAAGAAACATTGACTTTTCAATAGAACTTGCACTAGGAGCGATGCCAGTTTACAGAACACCCTATAGAATGATTACACTAGAGCTAGTTGAGCTCAAACTACAGCTAAAGGAAATGATGGACAAAGGCTACATCAGATCTAGTGTCTCTCCATGGGGATCACTAGCCTTGTTTTTGAAAAAGAAGGATGGCAGACTTATTTCATAGAATATAGGAAACTCAATAAGATGATCGTAAAGAATAAGTATCCCTTGCCAAGGATCGATGACTTGTTTGACCAATTAAGGGGTGCTACCATTTTCTCCAATATTGACTTGAGGTCTAGATACCATCAGGTCCAAATTAAGGATGAAGAAATCCACAAAACAACCTTTAGGACAAGATATGATCACTATGAATTTGTGGTGGTGCCATTTGGGTTGATCAATGCACCAACCACTTTTATGTGCTTAATGGATAGTGTACTCAATAAATTCTTAGAAATATTTGTATTTTTTTTCATTGATGATATCCTAATCTATTCTAATAATAGAGAAGAACATGAAGAACATCTCAAGTTAGTGCCTAAAGTAGTAAGAGAACATCATCTCTATGCTAAGTTTAGTAAGTGTGACTTTTTCCAGAAACAAGTCCATTACTTAGGCCATGCTATTTTTGAAGAAGGGGTGGCAGTTGATCCTGACAAGATCAAATCCATTATGGATTGGCCTACCCCAAAGGATGTATTTGATATCGGATCCTTTATGGGCCTAGCAGGATACTATAGGAGATTCATAAAAGGATTTTCCAAGATTGGTTTCCCAATCACTTCCCTTCATAAAAAGGGGGTTAAATTCATTTGAACATTAGAATGTGAAGAGAGATTCCAAGAGCTAAAATACCTTCTAACCAATGCACATGTGCTGAAAATTGCATACCCAAACAAGGAATTCCTTGTGTGTACAAATGCCTGCAAGGAAGGACTTGGAGGAGTCCGTATGCAAGAAGAAAATGTATTTTGCTACGAATCTAGAAAACTGAATGAGCATGAAATCAATTATGTGACCCACGATCTAGAATTGGTTTCCATAGTGCATGCTTTAAAAATGTGAAGGCATTACCTCCTAGGTAGAATATTTGTGCTTATGAAAGACCATTGTGGGTTGAGGTACCTATTTGATCAACCAAAACTTAATGCTAGACAATCTATATGGATGACTCTTCTTAGTGAGTTTGATTTTGAAATAAAACATATCAAAGGAAAATAAAATAGGGTGGTTGATGCCCTTAGCAGAAGTATGAAAGTGATTCACTTGGCAGCGGTAAGCACCTGTGAAACGGATGTCAGAGAGAGAGTAAAAAATGTACAAGAAACAGGTGCATTTTTCAAGATTGTAAAATCGTACTTAGAGAAAGATCCCACATGGATGAAGTACGAAGGTTATCAAATGATGAATGATGGCCTAATAACTTACAAAGGTAAGTGGTATATCCCAAATTGTGACCACTTGAAGAGGTTCATGATGGATGAACTACACAAAAGACCATATACTGGTCATCCTGGTTATTGGAAAATGATTACAACCACTAGGAAACTGTTCTATTGGCCAGGGTTGAAGAAGTACATAGTTGAAATTACTTGAATAAATGTCTATAATGTCAGTAGGTTAAGGTAGAACATCGACATCCAACAGGGTTGTTGTAGCCCCTACCAATTCCAAAATGGAAATGGGAAACCATCTCCATGGATTTCATCATTGGATTACCAAAATCGACCAAGCAAAATGATGTCATCATGGTAGTGGTGGACAAATTGAGCAAGGTTGCTCACTTTGTTTCCGTCAAGACAAATTGAAAGGCAACAAATATTGCTAGTATCTTCATGAAAGAAATATTTTGGTTGCACAACATGCCTAAGGAGATCATATCCGATAGAGATACGAAATTTACTTCGAGCTTTTGAAAATGTTTAATGGCTGGTTTTGCGACTAAATTGTTGTTTATCACAACCTATCACCCTCAAACTGATGGATAGACAGAGAGGGTAAACCAAGTATTAGAGGACATGTTGAGGATGCATGTAATTCATCAGCCTAAGAAGTTGGAAGACTACTTACCACTAGTATGTTTTTCGTACAACAATGACTATCAAGAGTCATTGAGGCCTTCTATGGTAGACAGTGCAAGATTCCAATCAACTGGGATAATCTAGTATATAGAATTACAATCGGTCAAGACATGCTGAAAGAAATGGAACAACAAGTAGTTCAGATAAAGAAAAATATGAAAATAGCTTAGGATAGATAGAAAAGCTATGCAGAAAGAAAGAGGACTCCTAGAGAGTTCAAAGAAGGGGATCATGTGTATCTTTGAGTTAGAACCAGGAAAATCTCCTTGAGGATGGGAGCTTGTGCTGAAATGGCACCTCATTATTGTGGACCCTTTGAAATTTTGGATAGAGTGGGACCTGTAGCCTATATGCTATCACTTCCTCCCATAGTGAAGGCACATGATATTTTCCATGTTTTGTTATTAAATAAATATGTACATGATTCTAATCATATTATTGTCTGGTATGTGACTCAGGTGGAACCAAAGGGATAATTCCCACCATAACCTCAATGAATAATAGATAGGAAGGAAACCCCACTCAGGAAAAAAACCATTACACAGGTCAAGGTGCAGTGGAAACACTTTGGCCCAGATGAGGATACACGGGAAATGGAGGATTCCATGAAACACACATATCCATTTTTGTTTACTTCTATATATACATAGCACATCGACACATAGAACATCGAGGACAATATTTATTTAAGGGGGAGAGGATTGTAATACCCTTGTTTCCCCCAGTTTCTAAATATAACTATAACTGGCCAAGAGACTATGGCAGACTAGATATGTGTGAATGTTTGATTTGATGAACCTTTGTATAAAGGTCAATGTATGTATTTTCTGTTATTAATAGAAAATGGATAAGTGTTGCATAACTTCTGAAAGGGGTGTTTTCCAAGATAGACCATGGATGATATGAGAGAGATGGTGAGGGGAACCAAGAATGGTTGAGATGACCCCCACCAAACCGGCTAGATTTAATGACTCAGAACAATACTCTGACCTAGAAATGAATTACCAGTCAAAGTGGTAGCTGGAAGAGTCCTCCTCAAGAGTTAATGAGGAGATGGGGCAAAGTACCCATCTGTAAGACTTCTAGACCTAATCACGAGATGGGGATTCAGACCCACACAACCTTTATGAGGAAGGAAAGAAAAGTGGTAATTTGTGGGCAGAGGCAAGGCAATGCGAGCAAGCAAGCGGATCTGCGAAGAGAGAAGAGTTGAAAGAGCAATCTCGAGAAGAGAAAATAGTGTTTTGCAGCTCTCTGGTTCGAGGAAGAACTGGGAAATAAGCTCTTTCTGGGAGTAATAATATGTTGGAAAGGATTTCATTACAAGTTGATAAATGAAGCTGATGAGTGACTGTGGAAGTACTCGGGCATACCTCCTTGCTTGGTACAGAGAAAACCCACTGCCAGGATTCCGTGGGAGGAGGAGAGTAGCCTTCGACCCTGACTGTTGCTGAGTAAGAAGAAAGAGTTTCTCTTAGAGCATCGTGGTCTAGCTCGAGGGTGGCCAATGATAAATCCATCGGGATTGGCTGTGCCTATGGTTGGGTGGAAACATGCACCCCTTTCAGCAATCGCTTCAAGAACTTTGGTTTTCTGATAAGTATCTTCATACTCTGTGTGTTGAAATGGAAATGATGGTTGAATACACATATTTATCTGTCTATGAATGATTTCTGTATTGAATGAATAAGGTATATATATATATATATATATATATATATATATGTATGTATGTATGTATGTATGTATGTATTATCTCCCTATGAACTCATGCTTTTGAATGGTCATCTGCTTGCCTCAATTTAGTAGTTAAATAGTCATGGGGTGTAATCCTACAAGAGGGTTGGGGTAGGATTTCTAGAAATGTTTAAGTCTTGTCGATATCTTGAATCTACCCTCACAATAATTTCCAGTTCAGGGCTTGTGGAAGGAGGGCCCCTCCTTCATACTCTTCACCGTATGAACAAGGGTTCATGCCCATGTCCTTAACCCATATATGGCTAAAGGAATTAGCGTGTATCCCACAAGAGCTTCCAAAGTACCCATGTGACCAAGGTATGGGAACTCTACACTAGGTCTGAAAGGAGTTGAGTCTTTTTGGCTTCAGAACTCCAAGGTACTTCGACCTTATCATTTGTAAACCGGTTGAAGGAAACTGATAGATACGGTTGAAGATAAGGTTGACTAAAACCTGGAAGTTTTTTTATTCGTGACAGATAAACTTTCCCCACCATTAAACCTTGATCTATTCAATTATCACAAAGTAACATGAACCACCGATTTGAGAGTATTCGGGAGCCCCCTTAGCTATTGGATCTACGTTGAGGAAAATTCGGCGAAGTCCCACTTTGGAAGAACAGAGAGGTTATATCATAAAACTCCCTGAACACCGAATTTATGAAGTGATGAGAGCCATGGATCTGGGGAGTTTGTTAAGAACCCATCTTAACCATCCGATCCTTGAGAGGAGGGACCCACGTACGATACTTTGACAAAGTCCTACTTCGGGAGAGTGGAGCGACCATAAATTTGAAACCCCCGAAGACTAGAGATGCGAAGTAACACGAAACATAGATCTTGGGGTCCCTCAGGATCTTCCCTGACCGTTGTGTTTATGCCAAGGTCAACCCGACGTTGACCACTCTGGGAGGAAGGAGGGAGTCACACCACAAATGCCGAAGTTACGAAGTTATGGAGGCTGTAGATCCAGGGGTTACGTGGAAACACCTTGACCATAAGATCGAAGGACTTGGAAGGTGATCAGTCTCGGGTGACGTGGTATGCAGATGTTACCCAGAGTGACGTGGACCCATGTTTGACGTGCCACGTGTCACTTGGATCCAGAAATTTCAACGACCCTACGTGCCCATTAAGACATGACACATGTCACCCCTTGTAGGGGCCACGTGTCCTCTCTACCATGCTGCATGTCATCTTTGGCCATTACCTGTTTGGTCCATGTGGTAGGAGGAGTATCCGGGACCCATCTGTATTCACCATTGTTATAGAAATATTTTCCTCACCCTATGCAAATTTGCTCAGAAGGCCTTTTTCCATTTCCCTATGCAGACTTGAAGTCCCTTTTTGAAAATCCCATAACTGAAAAGAATATTTTTCCACATGTACACACCCTAACTATTATACAACATGCATATAGATAGGTTGCACTATTACAACCCGTGTACATTGGGTTTTGTGCCCAAAATTAAAAAATAGTGTTGGGTTTCCATGTCACGTCATGGGATTAATGATCCTTGACCTTCCATATACTATAAACGTTCTGAATCGGACCTTCAATTCCAATTGAAGGCTATAAATTTTATATCCAAGCTGTGGAAAAAAGGATAAGAATTCAACTTTGAGAGCAAAGTTACTCTGGAGAAATTATTCACTTCATATTGAGTTTGCATCCCTTTGTCCTTTTAAGTCTGAACACTTTTTTCAGCCCCCAAACTCTTCCCTACTGGATTGAGAACCTCAATGTCTCTCTTATATGAGCTTGCCTTTGGTGGAGGCCCAGCTGGAAGGGACTTAGTTTCTTGGTTCCGAACCCTGCCGACACAAAAGTTTGTAATTCATTCACTTATGCTTATTACATTTTAATAGAAATACTATTTTCTCGTCCAATTAATATCTTGAAAATATTTGAATTGTTATTCCATGGGCATATTTTTTATGAATGTTGATGGATTATTCTATTGAATGTGATAAATTTATATATTATCACCATATGCTTGCATTTCTTGGCTGTTGAGGACAAGTTGTAGGTGTATTACTTTGAGTCAAGTGCTCAACGGTGAACTTCATCGAATTTCTGGACGAGGTAGGCTCTTCATCTTGTCTTGTTAGCATATTTGTTTATACAACATACATGGGATTAGAGTTGATTTCTGTAGTCATTTCCGTCTGTTGTGGTTTACCCCATGCCATAGAGATATTTTCCTTGTAACAGAATTGGCAACCATACTGGGGATATAATATTATTTTCGAGATTTGGAGTGTTTTTCTCCTTTGATTTCTCTCGTTTATATTGAGTTTCTTGTCTTCTGATCGCTTGACAGCCTCTTTTCATTGTGAGCATGAGTTTCTTAGCCTTATCCTTATCCTGGCAGTGTTTTAACGCATATACATGGGTTTTTACCTGACAATCATGTACATATGCGTGTTCTTCTGCAAGAGGCACATATATGTTGTTTTCTCCTGAACAATTGCGTAGATCATCATTTTTTGCTTGGTTGTTGAGTTTGATGTTTGTTGGGTAAGTTTCGATGGTTGCTAAGTCTTCTTGGGTCTCTGTTATGACTATTAAGTTCCTTTGGAATGATAGGAAACCTTTCTTTGGTTGAATTTTCGGGCGGTGCCTTTCTCATCATCCTTTTCATTGATTGTCCTTGCATCTTGGGCTGGGTGTTTGCTTCTTGATATCCTACTTGGTTTTTCTTTGTTTACATATAGTAGAATCTTTATATCAAGCTGATGTTCAGTCCTTGCATTTTCATTCTTTTATATTGAAAATACAAAATTTTGAGCATTTTGCATTGTTGGAATTTGAGCTTTAGGGTCCTTATCATTGATTTTAGTACATGTATAGAAAGATTGCATCTTATTTGGAATTGCATAACTAAATTGAAAATTGCATTTTGAAAAGCTTATCATTTATTGGGAATTGAATTTAGGACTTTGCATTTTATTCATATTCATTTATTTTACTTGCTGAGTCATAACATCATTAGTTTCATGACCACACCTTTTTTGAGTAGGCAAGGCCACTAAAAGAAACACTGATAATTTTAAATTGATTAGAAACGATTTTATTTTATAGGGTGCACAAACTAGCTTAGGATTTAGAGCCTTGGAATAGGATTTTGTGAGTAAACTTCTCCAAGGATATTAAATCAACATATGTGTCTCACTAATGGAGTGGTGAAATCCATTGTATAATTGGTGACGTCAGGAGGCTCTTCTTACACCAGAGTTAAGCATGAGGTCGCATGAGGTTGGTTGAGGGGATATCCCCCCAATACCTTCTTAGCATCATATATATTTCTGGGGATGTATTCGTATATGGTGATCTTATTAGTGCCTTTACCTCTGTGAGAGGAAATTCTTTTGAGGTTTCGGGCTTTGTTACCCTACCCATACGGTAGACCTCACTTATGACTGTTCACCTGTGCATCGGTTATACCATGGTTGCTTAGTTTCTTGACATAGGTACCACATAGGTTACTTGCAGGGGTTATTCTACAAGTACCTTGGGTCAGATAAGGGTTGGACAACACATAGCCTTTATGGATGATTACCTCTCCGGAGGGATTTGACCGACTAGTTGTTAAGCCCACGAAGGCCCTTATAACTAATTTTGATACCTCCGATCTTTTGCATGGAGTCTCAATCCCCTCTTGGGTGAGGCATACCTACTTTAGGGAGGGAGGCCCCTTTTCAACTACTTTATCCTGTTTGTGTGCATATTGGCCTTTTGTTTATTTTGGTGTTGTCTTTGATCATTAGTTGACCTTAGGATTTTGTATTGCGCCATGATTTTTCATGGATAATGGAGTCCCTTTGTATCCCTCATTTAGCGCTACCTCCCCCATGACATTCACTCATTTCACGGGGACAAATTCGTCTGTGTTTCATAATGGTATACATAATCATGATACTTAGTCAATACCTTGGGTCTCTAATCATATTCCTCTTGGTATGCCAAATATGATTTCACCTTTCCATCATCTCCCTCGCCTGCTTATATGAATCCTAGTTTTGGATCCAAAGGCATGATGACTCCTTTTTCTACATCTTCATTTGATGGGAGTCATATCCTTCAACCAACTCTCATAGTGGGAGGTTGGAATCTCCCTTATTACAGATCCAATCCTGGCTTCACTCTTCCATGAACAAGTGCTCAAATGGGTAGTTATTCTACTTATTACACCCCGTCCATATATCCTTCGTCCGCTATGTCAGTTCCTATGAACACTTTTCCCATGACAGACCTCCATCTATCCTATAGTATTTCATACAGAGGGAGTCAGTTTTATGGTACGGTCTACCCTCTTCACGGAACCCCTTATTCTGGGGGAAATATATATCCTCACCTAACTAACCTGTGTCATGCATTTTTCTCTTTGCAAACATCTTCTTCCATGATGATACCTTTACAAACCTCAATGGATCAATTAGGTGGAGGATACTACCTTTACAGGAAGGGACATGGTGTAGACCAGGATCCTTCCTAGCCTGCAATTTCTCAAAACCAGTCTTTCCTAGGACCTTGGTCTAAAATGCCATGACTAACCACTGCCACCAGTCTAGTCACTACAAGTCATACTGGAATTCCATCACCAACCTCTTCTAGTCATGTTGGAGATTGGTCGAAAACCTTTGCAAGCCATGTTGAATACTAACAACCAACCACTGCAAGTCATGTTGGGGGCACAAGTCTATTTTCCATGAGTCACACTAACATCGCATCTCCAACTCTGGTCAGCCATGTTGGAGAATCATCGCCAACCTCTGTACATCATGTGGGGGATGAACCACCAGCCTTTTCCAATCATGCTGAGAGCATGCCACCAACCATTGTGAGTGACACTGAGGGAATTCATACGATTGAGAAGACTCGATGTATAGGATGTAAGCCCAAGTTCCTTTGTAGTCTTTGCAAAGGAGGTCATTTAACTCACTTGTGTCGTACTATTGTTGTAGTAGAAGAAGTGTAGTCCTTGTATGATAAAATTTCAGGTTCAGAGTTGTCATTGGTTTCCCAACATTCTATTTCTCCTTTGATTGACATGGTAGCCATGCTGATGCAATCGTCACCCAACACCACTCCCGTTTTGAGGAGTGAGACATCTTTTGACCATGTCATTAACATTTCTATCCATGTACCTTATGGAAAAGAGACAGTTTTAATTTCCCCGGGTACTCTCCCTCCAAGTCTTAGGGAGTTTCCCTTTGATTGGGATGGTCTTTTGGGTTATCAAATTCCTTCTCCTATCCCCTTTCAAATAAGAGGCATTCCCTGATATATCATTGAGAAGGTAACCTCCGCGAGTTTTTTATCCCCCTCTACTTGGAAAGCTCTGGGTTTTCCCAAGATTGTGTCATTTATTCGTAAGTTTCTGACCTTTCACAGAAGTCCTACATAGGAGCCCTGGCCTACCCCATGATATATCGCTTAGAAAAATCCCAATGAGTCTGGTTTAATCTCTTTTCCGACTCTCTCAAAAAGTGAAAATATTGTCGAGTGAACTTGTCTCTTTCACACTCGTAAATTGGATTTGAAAGGACATCTATTTGGTGTAAGTTTACCCCTTTTTCAAACCAAGTAGACTAAGACTACGCAAAAATGACATTTTTTGGCATTAAGTTGTAATTGCATATCATTCTCTTGCTTGCAGTATTGAGCCTATTGTCGGTTCTCACTTTTGCATTATAAGCCTATCACCTTAGCAGTTTGCATCATCAGCCAAGAAGAGCCTTATTTATATCCTTTTCATCTTGACACCCTATACCCAAGAGGAAACATTCCCTCGAGTATCCATCTCCCACATGAACCTCCTTGCATTGAGCATAGGTATGTTCCACCACTAGAACTAGTTTCTTACTTGTGACACTTGTTTCCTCCTTTGTATCATAACATTCATTTGACTATGAAAAAACAAAAAAAGACGGGCAAGAAAATAATATTATCTTATATTGGCAGCAGTCGTGTCGCCTTTGAACAAAGCACAAAACTTTTGAGTCCACTTGTCATCAAAATTTTGGGTTTAGCATGACCTTAGGAAGTTGAGCTTGTTACTTAGAGTTTACTCGCTCGACTGGTTACTCTTCCAGTCCCTATGGAGAGTTTGATTGATGCATCCTGCATCTCAAAGTGTCATCATTGAGTCTATGTTGCCAGAGTCTTCCATATGTCTCATGATCTTGTTCAAAGGATGTCTATCAACCTGTGTTAGCCATTCCTTAGAACTATTGACTTTGCATGTCGGCCATACCCTCAATGTGTCTCAGAGTTACATGAAGTTGTAGTCCTATTGTGCACCTGGTCCTACTTCCATCATTGGTAGGTAACCTTGAACCCAACAAGCGACATTTCATCATTGGTCACTGACTAGAGGGTTTCCCTTGTGTTCGATGATAAGAAATCTATTCACACATTAGGATTCATGAAGTGTCTTGGATGCCATTAGCCTTATTGGTGGTTTCCTCACCTTTTTCAACAGTTTTCCTTATTGGTTACTATTCATAGGGTCTTTTTCATGTACCACTTGCATTTGGCACACACAAAAGATGCGTAGGGTTGTTGGTTCATGAACATGTTCTTCATCCGATTTCCTCCAAATCATCAAGATACTACTTTTTACCTCATGTTGAATTATGAGAGATGCCTCAATTCTCTCCTTTCAACGGGTCTCCTTCCATCGAATTCAACCCATCTATTCTAGAAACGATACCTAGACTCCCATGAGTACCTAGAGTCTTGCAGTCATTAGTGGAAGGTTCTCTCGCCATCGACAATTGTGAATACATCAATGTCCCCTGATCGATGGATTCTTCAAGTGTTCGACCCAGATACCTTTATTCACACTTGTAAGAGTGTACTCGATGCCTTGATACATACTTTCATTATCGGTAGGTTGTCTCGCAATTGTTAACGATATACCTTAATGAATGGTAATCAAACGAAGTCTCATTGTGTTCGACCTCAAATCCTTTATTCACACGATGTAGACTTGCACATTTGGCGGATCACGTAGAATACTTTAAGACATCAATTCATAGTCACATATTTCCTGAGTTGTTGTTATCTTTCATTGGATCAGTACCTATGTGACTTCAGTGGTCATGGGAGATTAGATTGTACTCCATCCTATACAGAGATCTTCAAATTGATTTTGAGATTGGTTTTACTGGGCCTTCTTCGTGACTATGACAACCTTTGGCATATAGCCACCTTTTTATTGCTTACTCATGTCCATGAACAAATTTTGGGTATATTTTCACATGGATTTGCAGTGTAATTCAAATTGGCATCCATGTGCGCAAAGTCAGTGCAGATTGTAATATTCTCATGAGAAACTAGTTCTTCCAGCTGAGTCTCCATTACTCCACTTCTGGGTATTATAATGTATTTCGGCCATCGCAGATACTCCTCTATCCTCACACATTAGGGGACATCTGTTATAGCAAGATTTGCCTCACTCTATGCAAATTTTCTCAGAAGGCCTTTTTCCATTTACCTATGCAGAATTGAAGTATATTTTTGCAAATCCCATAGCTAAAACCAATATTTTTTCACATATGCATGCCCTAACTATTATACAACATGTGTATACACAGGTTGCACCATTACATCCCGCACACATCAAGTTTTCTACCCAAAATTAAAAAATAGTGTCGGGTTTCCATGTCACATCACGAGATCAATGATCCTTGACCTTCCATATAATAGAAACATTCCGAATCGGCCCTTCAGTTCCACTTGAAGGATATAAATGGGCCATATCCAAGCTATGGAAAAAAGGAGAAGAATTCAACTTTGAGAAAAAAGTTACTCTGGGGAAATTATTCACTTCATATTTAGTCTGCATCCCTTTGTCCTTTTAAGTCTGAACACATTGTTCAGCCCCCAAGCTCTTCCCTACTTGATTGAGAACCTCATTGTCTCTCTTATATGAGATTTCCTTTGGTGGAGGCCCAGCTGGAAGGGACTTAGTTTCTCGGTTTTGAACCGTGCCGACATGAAAGTTTGTAATTCATTCACTTATGATGATTACATTTTAATAGAAATACTCTTTTCTCATCCAATTAATATCTTGCAAATATTTGAATTGTTATTCCATGGGCATATTTGTTATGAATGTTGATGGATTATGCTATTAAATGTGCTAACTTTATATATTATCACCATATGATTGCGTTTCTCGGTTGTTGAGGACAAGTTGTAGGTGTATTTCTTTGAGTCAAGTGCTCAATGGTGGACTTCATCGAACGTCTGGACAAGGTAGGATCTTCATCTTGTCTTGTTAGCATATTTGTTTATATAACATACCTAGGATTAGAGTTTATTTCTGCAGTCATTTCTGTCTGTTGTGGTTTACCCCATGCCATAGAGAGATTTTCCTCGTAACAACCGTAACATCTATTACGTCACCTCTTACGAGGCTGGACCCTTTAGAAGTTGAGGACTTCAGGACTAAGGGGGTTTGGGATGCAGTGTCATGAGTAAGTTGAAGGGACTGAAGGCCGGAGCCATGTGGCGATATTTAGGGATCCTTCAGGAACTCAGGACTCCGGAGGACATGCGTGTAGGAAGGAAAAGGGATGTTCAGTGCCGAAGCGTTGAACATCAAATTTTCCTCTAGTTGTGTGTTAGATGAGGAGTAAGTCTCACCATTGGTTTGGATGTTGGATGGACCATTCCTGCGAAAGGTAGGAACCTGGAAATGGTACGGACAATATGGGTCCACGTGGGCCCCATGTGGCCCTCAACCAATGAACGCGTGAAGGACTTCTGGAAGCCATAACTTGTAAACTAGAGGTCAGATTAGAGCCTCGTAATAATCGTTAGAAATTTACGAGCGAGTAGAAGAGGAGGGATCATCTTAGAGAGATGATTCAAGATGATTAGAGTAAGAAAAATTTTGATGCCTCATCCCTAGAAAGGGTACTTAGGGGTCGAGTGTGTTACAAATGGTGACCTAGATTGGAGTTCTACCTTTTTTTCCTGCTTTTGGTCCTCCTGTTTTCCTTTCATATGTTGCGCTCAGGATTTACTCAATATTCTCTGTAGATCGAAGATATTCTACCTCTTCTTCATCGCTTGCCAATCCCTCTCTTTCAACTATCTCTCTCTTCTTGTTATTCATCTTATATTGGTAGGGTGCTCCACTGCACGTCTTTCCAACTGTTTCCATTATCTGCTTTATCTGGTCTTCCTCCATCATGATTGGGTCCATGGCCTCCTTCTTATTTCCCTTATACATTTCTTCCTCCATTTTTCCACCTCCCGTCAGTGCTTCCCCCATTCCCCCATCCACGCAGGGAAGTTTAGTTGTTTGATTCCATGGTCATCACACCGTTGTTATTCAATAAAATATTGATTGAAGTATAGAGCAATCTAATATAGCTACCTCTGGGTCCTTTTAGAAAATCCAACTCTGTTTTGTTGTAAGGCTTCGCGGGATCTATTGCAAATTCGGTGATAAACCTTGCAACAATATTGTCTAACCAAAAATATACTACCCGTGAATTTTTTATTAACTTGCAGTAACTGCGGAATCTCCACAAGATTCCACTCCAACCCTTTGATTCAATTTTTAGGGTGTTTTTATTTTAACCTCAATAGCCACTCTTGCAATAAATGTGAGAAATCAAAGAAAAATACCTCATGCAGATCGCTAAACACGTATTTGTCAAGATATTTACACGGTTTTAGCTTAGGGTTGCTATTGTCCTTCTGTGCAAACTCAAGTTCCTTTGTTTTCAACCATCTTTCGATCTTTACCTTCGTTGGATACCATGGCCTAAACATTCCCCTCTATACTTTCATTCTCCATGCGTTTCTTCCACGGATCCTGTCCACTCAATCCTATGCAGTTCCAGCTGGAAACATAACCAATTTTTGGTTATTTCTCTCACTTCTACTTCTTGGTCTGAACTAGGTTATGATCTTAATAGGTTTCCAACAAAACCCTCTAAAACTATCGACCCTCTTGGTAAACTAGAAGGAAACAATGCACATAGAGCACACAACGCAGTCTCACCCGAGATAGCTTTATGGGTGAATACAATGCTCAAGTGATTGTAATCTAGGAATGAGTGGGGATCTAGGGGTGTATTCTATCTTCTTCATGCATTAATCTTTTTATTCATTCAAGTATTTCTAGGATTCATTCATCTTTAGGCTCATGCATGCATGATAATACATCTAGTTAACCATTCAGTCATAAGATAACCATTAATAGGAAGTAAGCATTCAATAAACATCACATATAACAAAGTTTTTACCATGGTTCACCCCCTCCTGGGATACGTCCACAAAGATTTGGCTTCTCTGTTCTTTTATTTAGTCTATTGCAAAATCTAGAGCTGCACGCATTACATCTTCAACCATACAATCATGAAGAGGTTCAGGAACCTCTATGAGGTGGACTAGATCACACCAGGCTCCTCATCTTGTGACCTAACCCTCAAAATATAGATTTCTTGAATCTTATACCATATTAATACAATTATAATAACCATCATCAACTCATAAATACTAATTGAACTCAACTGAACCCTTTCGAACCTCTTACCAACCCTTAACCTAGACCTCCTAGGTTCTTATTTATACTATTTTTCAGGCTTATAGCCATTACAATATTTATCGAAAATCCTAACCCTATCATGGTTAGGCTTTCCTGCCTTCTTTCCACATTTCTTCTCCTCTTGCATGCTTCTTTTCCTTCTTTTTATGCATGCTGCTTTCTTGCCAACTATTACGCATGCTCCAAAATTAGGTATTTCCCAAAATAGATATTTTATCCAAAAGTAGGCATGCTCCCTATTATCACATGAAGTTGTTCAGGGTTGCAGGACGACCAACTCCTTTGTTTCTCAAAAAACGTCTAAGCATAAGACTCAAAAGCAGTCCATTTCGTGCTTAAAATATAAGCAGTGGGTGGATTTATTTTTCAACAGTGGAGATCTCAGGAGCACTTTAGATCAACAACTGTCATGAATTCATAAAGTCAAAGTTGCGCAAGGTTTAAGGGCCAGGAGAAATCCCCAGATTTGCAAATCAAGCGCCATGCATCCTCCATATCGGATGATCATAATTTACTTCGGGACTTCGAGCTTTGGGAGTTTCGAGACTTCCCCTCTCGAGTTCCTCTGGAGTGTCTTCTCCCAAATTCCATGGATCTCTATCACGTTTCGTTCTAGATCGAACGATAAAGATTTACTTCAGGAGTTCCGGCTTCGGGAGTTTCGACTTCCCCACTCCCGATTTCCTCCGAAGTAATTTCTCCCGGAGCGCATGGATCTCTGTCGTGTGTGCTTCCAAATCGAATGGTCAAGATTTACTTCGGGAGTTCGGGCTTCGGGAGTTTCTTCTTCCCCACTTCCAATTTCCTCCGAATTAATTTCTCTCAGAGTCCACATATCTCTGTCATGTGTCCTCATCATATCGACAGTTGTCGATCACTTCGGAGCTTCAACATTATTTTCACGTCACCACATGAGCATCGGGAGATAATCCTCCAGGAGGTGTTAATGTTCAATGCCAAAAGTAGCACCATATATAAGCACATTTAGAAGGATACTAGAGTTGTCAGGCAGATAAAATTTAGCGGGGGCGATAATTTAGCAAAGGTTCCTAGATAGCGGACCGCGACTAGATCAATGGCCACGCTTCATTGTGGGGATGCTACTTGCTTGAGCATTAAAATCCTTGATCAGTCTCACAATAGAAACCGTGGTATAGTGAACATGCTACATGCCAAAAAGTGGTGAATTGCGGGCTCAAACGCGGTGTGGATCCAAACCGCCTTTGATGGCCCCAAAATCACATGTTTTATAGTGTCAAATCCAAGAGTACCGTGTGGCATCCCCCTAGGCGTTAAGCCTCTTCCCGATTCCAAGGAAAGATCAATTAATGGAGAAAGAGAATGGTGGTTGAAACATCGACTAACTTGTAAATAGAAGCATGGAGGGTCTAGTCAAGGAGACAGAAAACTGTCAGCCGAAGTACCACAAAAGTCAGTTTCTTCTGCATGCCCATACTGAAAAGGGTTTCCTTATCACAGAAGGAACAAGACATACAAGAGAAGACACACGACACTGGAAAGGAGGTGCCCAAGTACAAGACATGTCGACTGTTTTTATTATAAATACATAAGATGATTGATATGTCGAGGAGGGGGGATTCAGAGAGGCCAGAGAGCCGAGAGAGCCTTAGGAGCAGGGCAACGTATTTATTTTTAGTCTATAAGCCTGAGGGGAATGGATTGTAAAATATTATGTTAATGAAGATTCCTTTGAGTTTTTTAATCAAACTGTCTTCTTAGTTTATTTGTTGTTTTCTTTTTGTCTGGATGTAGCATATTTGATTTATGGATTCCTGAGGTGGTAGATGATCTGCTATCATCTTGCCCATATTTCATCGTTTATCACTCAGACTCTTGTTGTTTTTCTTCTTGTCTCGATGTAGCATCTTTTATTTATGGATTCTTGAGGCGGTAGAGGATATGTTATCATCTTGCCCATATTTCATCGTTTATCACTCAGACGCTTGTTATTTTTCTTCTTGTCTGGATGCAACATCTTTGATCTATGGATTCCTGAGGCAGTGGAGGATCTGCTGTCATCTTTCCCATATTTCATCATTTATCACTCAGACGCTTGTTGTTTTTATTCTTCTTGTCTAGATGTATCATCTTTGATCTATGGATTCCTAAGGCGGTAGAGGATCTACTATCATCTTGACCATATTTCATCGTTTACCACTCATACATATTTTGTCTTCTTTCTTCTCATCATCACATAAATATTTTTTCTGATAGGCAGTTTAAATGCCTTCATTGAGCACGATACTTATGACTCCATTTCCCAATGGTTTAGGACTGATCTGTAGCAACCTCTATTACCTTTTCCTTTCTTTGCAGTCTTGCTGATCCACCTACTCAAACCATTTTAATACATTTACATTTTGATGGGTACTGGGCTTATCCTCTTGCAGTATGAGGGTGACTCTCAGTGCTAACCTACACAAAATATCCTTTCTTCTCAAAATAGGCATGCCCTCAACAACCATTCTAACAGCTTGCAAGAAGAGTATGACAGTGGAGGCCACTTCTAAGATCTTCTTCGAATGGGTGTGGGTACATTTTGGGATACCATAGACCATCATCTCAGATCAGGAAAACAATTTCCTAAGCACATTTTGGTCGAGCCTTTAGTCACTCTTGGACACCAAGCTCACCAAATCGACTGCCTTCCACATATAAACTGATGGTCAGATAGGGGTCGTCAATAGGATAATCGTGCATATCTTGCGCATGTACAACTCTAAGCATCCATGCACATAGGATGAGAGTCTCCCCTATCTTGAACACAAGTAAAACAAATCTCTCCATAGCTCGTCCGACCACAACCCATTTTAGGTGGGGCTAGGATTCCAACCATTGGGTCCCATTGATATCAAACTGCCCCTTGCGACCACATATGCAAAATCTTCCCATTTTTAGTTTGAGGCTAAAAAAGACACCAATTTTATTGAACACATTCAACACAACTACCAACATGTCCATGATATTTTCCAGAAATCCAATGCCAAGTACAAGCAACACCATGATCAACATTGGGTGCCACACAATTTTCAGGTGGGAGACAAGGTTTGGTTACATTTGTCTATTTGTCCCCATCAGTACATTGAGGGTGACTTGGTTCTCCTTTATGACCCATCCAAAGAAATATTGGGGGAAGGTAAGTTCAACCCCATGTGGCACGATCCTTATATCATGTGACGTGTCGTAGAGAAAGGATCCTATGAATTAGAATATTATGAAGGGAAAATGTTGGATGAGCCCAGAAATGGGCTCTACCTTAAAATGTATTACACTTGAGCCCTCAAAATTGGGCGTGACCTTTGTATACTAGTGTATCTTAGGGTATATACTTCTTTATCTTTTCCTATGTTTCATCAGCTTGCTTATCAAGTTTTCCCTTGGTTGGTAGAAGTCAACAAAGTCTTCGATTTACTTAGGATTCACATATGGTGCCATTCATCATATGCAGAACATGGCTTCCTTTGCTTGGGTCATTTACTCACTCGAAGGTCAACTGGTTTCTTCAAGTGGCATTCATCTGGATCCATCAACAAATAATGTGGCTAATTATAGCATCATGATAGAGATATTACGTGATGCCATTTCACATGGTGTTCGGTCTTTATAATTTCTCCTAGACTCCTAGTTAGTCATATGTCAGTTGAACGACTGTTACCATGTGCGAGATCCTACTCTACTTCGATGATTCCTATGGGTATGACTTTTGGAATGAAATTTTGATTTTCTTACTTATAATCACATCCCTAGAAGTTCTAATCATGTATCTGATGCATATGCTAATTATATTTTAGATTGGAATTTGTCACATAACTAATAAAATAAAACACATTTATGCATTTACACATTGTAACATATATAAGTAAAGATGAAGACCAAATTTTTATATGTCATCCTTTCTAGTTCAAAAAATATGGTGTCATAGTACAAAATGGGGGTCACACCCTCAAAATACATATATGTCCGATATATAATATGACCATGGAATCTACTCCTGTGGTGCCAGATGCGTGTCATGATAGCACACTAGAACGTTTGCAAGACGCTGAAAGAGTCTCACCCACACACGGGGTACACCCACCACTTATCGCTTCTTTACCTCTGGCAGATCCTCCACTTGAACCATAGGAATCTTGTGCATCAATCAACATAGGTTCCCCTACACTTTCTATAGCACTCTTTCCATGTCCCCACCCACTAGCTCATCTCCTTGGCCCCTTCATCAATGTCATGGGAATCCCTATGGCTATTGCAGACCTACGTCTGTGTAAAAAAATAATTGTTAATACTTGATACCATGAAAAAATATTTTCATTTTTTTATTTTTTATCAAAATTGAAAACCACAAAAAAAATGAAATATATAAAAACATTTCTTACCAAATGGGTGAAGAATAATATTGAACCACAGAAAAATTTCGATGCGGGGAAAGAAAAAGAAACATTCAAGGAGGAAAGATAAGAGTTCCTCAAGAAATATGTTCCATCTACATCAACCATGTATCATAATCAGAACGTACTGATGTACGAAATTCCCTTCCTCAATGGACCACACCAATGAAACAGAATCTGTAGAGCAAGTAAGTACCATAAATATTTTTCTGCAATCCTATGTTAATCCACTATATAATCCACCATATGTTAAAGTATTGAAACACATATTATAAATATGTAACAAAGAGGTAGAGGGGAGGTTAGAGCAGAAGACAATCAATCACCTCCATTCAAGAAGGAGAACAAGTAGGGAATTCAGATTGAATGCTAACATTGGGGATTTCAATATGGGAGACATTATATTGGACTTATCCTCTGAGGTCAACATTTTACCTAATAATACATGGAAATGTGTGGGAGAGCCCACATTAGGCTACTTACTTGTCCAACTGAAAATAGCAAACCAACACAAATTTCTACCAATTGGAAGGCTAAAAGGTGTGACTATAGATTTGGATGGAGTGCACACTAAGGTAGACTTTGAAGTGATATAAATAGTGGATGGTACAACACCTTATCCAACATTGCTTGGAATGGATTGGGCATTTGATAACCAGGCCATAATCAACTTGAAGACAAGGAAGATGAAATTTGAATTATGAGAATACAAAGTCATTGCACCACTAGATCCATCAGAAGGAGAAATGTTTGTACAACCAACTTGTCTGGATTTAGAAGTGATAAACCAGTTGTACAGAACCATCATGCATGAAGAGGATTACATTAACCCAATTGCATATGGGGTACTCAGCTGGAGAAGCATCACATCATGTGCTTCTGAATTAGATATAGGGTTGGAAAATTGGTAGCATAGATTACATGAAGTATCCATAAGAAGGTGTGCAAGAATAGACCGCTAGTAAGATGAGTGGGTATAGAGATCAGAGAACCCCCCAGTTTCCATGGCATAAATGAATTAGAAGAATTCCTAATAAGATACGAAGATGAAGTATTAGAGAATTAGAGGCTCTTATCCCTGGACATTGCACTCAAGGATACACTTACAATATGGTGGGGTGTGCACAAAGAAATAATTAAGGACTGGTACCAATGTAAGCAACTACTATGCATTAGATTTGGTGCATAGCATGGGAGAAATAAAATGCAGAGATATGATGGGTAGGGGACACCAACATAACATTTGGTGAAATGCAAGACAAAATGGAGGATGAAACCACCAGAGGAATGGCCTCATCACTTCATCCACGCATTAGAAGGAATTCTAGAAAACTGGTATGTAGACCAGGAACTACGTAGAGGCACTGCAAAATGGACACCATTACAATAGAATTTTATAGTAGCCTTCTCATTTGAACATTAGAACCCCAAAATGGATTCAACACATATAAGAGGTGTGATATTTTTTGATGAAATAGAGGTTGAACTCATGACAAAATACAAACAACTGAATAGGCAAACAATGAAAGAACTACTGTCATGTTATCATGTGCAGCAAGAAGCACCAGATGAAGATGACCCGCACAAAATTCATATTACAAAAGTTGAAGGTGAAAGAGAAATGCAAGGTCCATCCTTGGATTCAGAAGTATTTGTTGTGCCATTCAAGGTGAAGAAAGTCAACATTGGGGTTGTTAGTCCCTAAAGTTTCACTTGACTATGAGAGGGAAATCTAGGGCATCATCGGTTTATTGCAAAGTGTTTATAAGGTTTTTATAATTTGGTTTTTTGGATAAGGTGGTTGAAAACTAGCTCAAGGTTATAACATAACATGAAAATCAAGATCAGAACATAGTATATCCCATTGACTGAGTAAAAGGTAGTCACATAGATGGATTAAACCAATAAGGAAAAGAGAGGATGAAGCCTTCAATTTGTCAACTTCACATAAATTATTGTCTCAGAATATCATAAAGAAACAAAACCATCAGCTTGAAATAAAAAATTGAAAATAATTCTCACAACAAATTCTTTACTGTATTAATTAACAATCAAGAAACAAATGCATTGCAGTCTGAATAATGAATTCAAGCATGAAGAAAGAAAAACATAGTAGAAAAGAGTGTCTAACCATCCATATGCCTTTGTTATTAAGTATCAAATATAACATAAATGCCTTACAAGGATTTTCACAAAATAAGTCCTTTGGACCTCCAATTTTTCGACTCGAACAGAGTCTTTCATCTGTCTACTTAAACTATCTAGAATACCTTAGATCCTAACTTCTAGCATGCTATTAATGACTAGATCTGATTAGCATCACTCAATTAGGGAGGTTAGCTCAAAAATAGCATTTACATTCCAAAAATAGATATAGCTCAACAACTTAATCTCAAATGATTCTGTCACAATACATTCGATCCTACAAAAACAGACTGTTTTGATCTAGTCATGCATTTTGAAATATTTGCTTTTCACAAGCCAAAATAAGTAGATTTTCTCTTGTTCACTGCTAAACATCAAAATTTGAGAATGTGCCAAATTCTCCATGAGGCTTTAAGGTATGATAATAGCAGTGGCCTTGGCAGTCTTCTGTTTGAGCTTTGTGGTGAGCACAATGTTATGCCAATAGAGTTTAAAGTTTATTTCTCTTATCTCTTTGGGCAATGCCCTTTGCTCTTTTTTCTTCTTCTTAAAACCCATGATCTTTTCTTGCTTCCTGGCACTCCATTGTTCTACATGAGCTTTCTCTTTCTTCAACTGTTTCACCACCTTTCAGAGTTCTTTAATCTTTTCTTTGTCAGTTCTGACCTTGAATTTAAATTCAGGGAACTCATCTACAGGTGCAAGCTCATTCAGATTTATGTCAGCCTTAGGCTCTCTTAATTTAATCTGGTACCTAGAAACCAATCCTGAACTGTGCTCTTCATATGAACTAGCTGAATCCATAGCTTCAGGTATGTCTGATATGTGGTCTGAATCTACAAGATGGCCTTCTGTTCTTTCAAGGACCTTACTTATACCTTCAATAGATGTTTTGTCTTGTGACAATCTGGTGGTGGCTCTTGTTACAGGTCCTATAGAGAGTGGGGCAGTTTGCTTCCCTTTATTTGCTGGTTTTTTTATGTAATGGGGGTTTGTTTACCCTTTGTTTGACCTTTGTTTCATCATCCTTGGAATGATCTTCTATAACTATGACATCTTCTTTTTTTATTGAAGGATCAAACATAGCTTTCGACCTTAGCCTGTATTTGTTGGTAATTCTGGTCAAATTCCTCCTAGGTCTTTTAGGCGCAGACACATATTTCTTTCTTTGTATTTTAGCTACAACACCTCTCTTACTGGTTTCTGGAGCTTTATCCTTCGCTGAGGGTTTAACATCATAGTCTTCATCTGAATCCACTTCTATTTTAACATCTGTCTCATAATAATTTTTCGTTTCTATATCTAGTTTGGGTCTCTTACCTCTACTAGTTCTTGTCACCCTGATATCAGACATTTGTTCTTCAACTGGGGCTTGATCAACTGGAACACTCTATTTCAGTGGAGAAACTCTTTTACCCTTTCCTCTTTTTTGTCTGCTAGGATGTGGATCAGGGTTTAGGGACTAGATCAACCAACTCTAGGGTTTCTAAACTTCACTTAGAGCAGATACGACCAGAGTCTTAATTAAGACTTGATGAAACAAACTAATTTTTGCAGTGGCAGGGTGTGACTGCACCTTTTTTGACATTTTTGCCAGGCTTTTGAGCAATAAGTAAGGTAAATTTAAGGGGTAATCCCCATTTAGATGCATTAACATTCTAATGTGGTAGATGTAAATCATTGAAAATCTACCTTCGCAGGTGATATACCTATGGATAATGATTAGAGTAATGTGCCATTATGGTCTAATCCAGCTATTAGGAACTCCATTTCTCCAATTCGGGTTTTGCTTATTTGGAAGTAAGAATTGATTTACAAACTCTGTAAATACATGCTCTTTCTTCCACCACTGTTCTCCTCCAACCACCAACCTGCAAGCTTTGGAAATTGTTTGTTTTGTCACTAGCATAAGCAACTTTCCAATCTCCACTTCAAAACCATCGAAGTTCTGGGAAAACACCATAGAGACTGTTCGTCACGACCTTGGAAGGTAGTGAGGAATTCAAACCAGCCAGCATCTCTAAATCTCTACGCCATCTGTGGATATGCTTCAAGAAGCTCGGCGCTTTCAGGTTCCAATCTAACCACGTGCCCGCTCCTCTTAGGTTCCATAAAACCCAATGCTACAACTGTCACTACTAAGATTCTGAATTTACAACCTGCAATTGTTTAACATGCAACAATTCTTCTGAGAAAAAGCATGCGCTCATAATTCAGCAAAATCAGAATGACAATTGATAGGTTCAAATAATGATCTTGGGAATGGAACTATTTGAAATGACTCAGTTGCGAGTATTGAACAACCCGATCATGTAACGGTTTGATTCATAAAATCATTTGAGGTAAATCGTGGGACACATGTGAATTCTTAGTTCACGATCTATGTAATCATAATGGAATCAGGGTGGCAGGTGCATATTTAGGCATGATTATGTTTTCACTACGGGAATAATGTTATTCCAATAGCGCTATAAATGACTAGAAGAGATTTGAATTTGCAAAATTCAAATAGGCATATGAAGTGACACATCATTTAAAACCATGTCTTAAAACTCCAAACTTAAATAAATTATCCAAAAAGATAAAATGCAAAACATAACAAGATAAAAACAAGGATTAAAATCAAATGAAAGAAGACAACGAAGTGTAGGTAGGAAGGGTTTAGGATTAGGGTGTATCAAAACATCAAAATAAAAATTAGAAACTAACACTGGCTCCTTATGGGGATGGAGTTTTGATAATAAACTCCAAGAATTGCAGACCAATGCCTTTTCCTTTATTTTGGATTCACTGATCTCCCTGCATCTATCAGTCTTTATTCACAACATAACTGTAAAAACAAGTCCATTGGGTATATGGAGTCTTTATTGAAAGTAAACCTACTGTAAAAACTGAAAACCTGATCAGTCTTTAGAGAAAATAGTGTTTCAAGAACCTCCCATTCACTGGGCCTCCAGAAGTTTCTGTGTCATCCAAATTATGTAGGAGAAAAGTGTTATTGTCCATTACCTTAGCTATCTTGAAGGGACCATACCATAGGTTATCAAACTTACCATGTTTTTCTTTATGTTCTCTCCTGGCATCCCATCTTAACACCAAATCCCCTTCATTAAAGATATATTTCTTAGTTCCTTTGTCAAATGTGGCTTTGACTTTGCTCTGGTGAGCAACATCTTTCTGATTCATCTATTCTTTGACCTACTGAACCTCAATCATTTGAAAAATTATCCTTTGTAGATCATTAGGTTCTTCTAACTCTTCTTGCAAGAACTTTAAAAATGGTAGGCCTAATTGAGTTGGAAGAATAGCTTCTGTCCCATATACCATATGGAAAGGAGAAGTCCCAATAGAATTTTTGTTGCTAATACGACCTGCCCACAGGGAAAACTTTAACTTGGAATCCCATGATTTTTTATTTTTTTCCAGTAGTTTTTTGATAATCCTTATCAGAGTTTTATTGGAGGACTCTGCTAACCCATTCCCTTGGGGGTAATAGGGAGTAGAGTGGACCAATTTGATACTGTACTTATTACATAATTCAATCATGGAATTAGATTTAAAGGCCTATTCATTATCAGTGACTAATTTTTTAGGACAAACAAACCTGGAAAAAATACATCCTTCGAGAAAGTCCATGATTACCTTGTCTGTTGCATTTCGAGTTGGAATTTCTTTGATCCACTTCGTAAAGTAATCAGTGGCGGTAAGAATCCATCTATGTTGTCTTGGAGATGAAGGATTGATCTCTCCGATGAAATCTAACCCCCACTGTTGGAATGGCCTATGGGTGATGATTGGTTTTAGAGGCAAAGACATAAGTTTCTTCTTTCGAGCAAATTTCTGACAGGGTTCACATGCCCTGACCTGAGAAAAAATATCTGAGAATAGAACTGGCCAGTAATAGCCTGCCCTAAGAATCTTGAAGGAAATAGATTTCCAATGGTGATGGCCTCCACACACACCATGATGTAGATCACGAAAAATTTGTTCAGCTTATTTTTCATCAACACACCTCAGCAAAAAACCATTAGGGTCTTTCCAGAATAATATCTGATCAATAATGAAATACTTTACTGCTCTTAACTTTAATGATCTGAATTTTGATTTATCCAACTCTGGGTGAGATTGAAAATTCAGCAGAAAAAATACGATATCTTTGTACCATGGTGAAGAAACATACTTTTTGTTTACCTGTGAATTTGTTTCTTCAATCTGGAAAGATGAATCCAATGCCTTGTCTGAAAGATGGTGTAACCCAATTGCTTTGCAATTAGATTCTATCATTAATTTGGCAAGGCCTTGACCTTTTATCAGCTGAGTAGGCTTTATGGTGGGATCATCCTCCAGGATTTGTGTTATCCATTTTCCTCTCTTTCCTTCAAGGTCAGGCTGAACCAATATTTCTTTGACTGCGCTGCTTGGGACATAAGCTGTAATCTCATATTGAAGAACATATACTCTAAAGTACTTTAGAGACTTTACAAGGGCATAAGCCTATTTTTCCATTATATCATACTTCAATTCAGAGTCTCTGAGGTTTTTTCTAAAGAAGGAGATGGGCTGCTCATATCCTTGCTCATTATTTGCAGAAGAGCAACAACTAAGGTGTTTTCTGATGCAAAGGAGAAAATCATGAATCCTTTGTTGTAATATGGACTAATGAGAACAGGGGCCTGAACAAGAGCTTGCTTGATTCTTTCAAAAGATTCTTTGGCTTCTAGTATCCACTTAATTTCTACATCCTTTTTCAACATGTCAGTGATGTATTTGATAATCTCTATAAAATTAGGTATAAACCTCCTCAAAAAATTAATTTTACCAATGAAGGACTGAATAGAATTCTTGTTTCTTGGAATATCTATTTGTTGGATAGCCTTGAATCTTTCAAGATCTGTTTTAATACCTGTTGGCACATATTGAACAGACAACGAATGGTTTCCATTGATGGCAAGTTTGTATCAGACAGGAATCTCGTTGCAACAAGATCACGATTCAATCGTAACCGTTGAATCCAAAATGAATTTGGACCGTACTTTACAGCCCTTGTCGGAGAGAGGATCTGAGCCGTCAGATCGGAAGCAGACACCCGTCAGCCGTCAGATCTGCAGAAGCTGTGAGGGAGATAAGTGTGGCAGCGATTGAGCGCCACCGAGAGAAGCTCGACAGGAGGATTCATCGGAGAATCAGGGATCGGGACTTTGAAATGTCCAATTCACTTGACAACGAAAACCCCGAAATTGCGATATGCGATTTCGCAATTTGATCGCAGTCGTTAAAGCAAGAATGAGATCTGGACCGTTGATTTCCTTCATCAGAGAATCGGGAATCGGAGGATCGGGAATGCCGTAGGCATGTGCATGGTGACATCGAAAATGTCGAAACCCCGATGAGAGGTTTGACCGAGGTCATGTGTTGACGATCATATGGGCCAAGGCCTATAGCCAATAGGACTAGCACATGGAAAGGGGTGCATCGACATCGGGGATCAGAACTTTGAAGTGACAAAGTCACTTGATATCAGGAGTGACGATTTTGCGATATGCGAAATCGCGATGTAATCTGAGCCGTCAGATCAGGATTTGATCTAGACCGTTGATCCTAGACCGTGTCGGAGTTTCGGGGATTGCAACATGGAGTGGCATGTGAACAAATGCAACGAGTCTTCCGAAATCGCGATACGCGATATTGTGATTCAATCGCAACCGTTGAGACAAGATCTGACCTGGACCGTTGATCTAATCTCTATTACAAAACTGCGATATGCGAAATCACGATGTGATAGCAATCGTCAGATCTAAATATAATCTGGATCGTTGATCTGTTTTCTATACGGAATGTCGAAGATCGGGTTTTGGTATTGACAAGATTTTTGAACATCAAGACTTCTGATTTTGCGATATGCGAAATCGCGAAAGCGCCTTCCACATAAAACCTTAGTCACAACCCTTGGTCACAGGAAGAGAAGGAGTCAAGAATAAATTCCATTTCGGAGTCTCGGAGGTCGCGATGTGAAAGTGTCGAGACACTTGGGCACAAAAATGTTGAAATGACGAAACCCGATTTAAAAGGCAAGAATAATAAAGATTATCCAATGGTGCAGATAAGGTTTGAAAGTGATCGGAGGGATGTTGTTCTTTCTCACACATTAACGCTTCAATTATGAATCTGTTAAGAGAAACAAACTGATAATGACGAATTGGTTAGCGTTTCAGTTGCCAGGACAGGTGTTCTTGTTTGGGTTGAGGGAAGGCGAAGTGGAACCGTTGGTGAGTGATGCAGAAAAGAAGATTAGACAGATTGTGGGAGGTTGGTCGTTTGTAAGGGAAAAGGAATAAACAGTAAGAAAAAGAAAATGAGCAGAAAAATAACATGAAATTGAGAAAATTTGTGGAGGGAGATTAAACGTAGAGCAGAAGCAGAGCAGAATTACAGACAGAGCAGAAGTAGAGCAAAATGAGCAGAAAAAGTTGATGCATAGCAGACCTGCTAAACAAACAGAAGAAGAGAAGAATTGCAGAATAGTTTGTTGAAGATCGGATATAGAGAAAGACTGGTAAGAATTGATTTATCTGCATAAGTTGTTTGTGTATTCATTATTTAATATTTGAGGGTGGTTGGGAGGTGCTCGGGAGGACTGTTGTCCTCAGAAGTTCAAGTGGGTGCTTGAACATAGGAAGTTGTAGCTTCCATCTGGTTGTAGCCAGAGAAACAAGGGTGGCAGGGTGGTGCTAGGGAGAACAGGTGTTCTCTGTTATGAAGGTTGGAGCCTGTGTAACTGGAAGTTGGTGCTTCCATCCAGTTGGTGCTGGAATATTCAGGAAGTTGGTGCTTCCATCTAGTTGGTGCTGGAATAATCAGGGAGTTGGTGCTTCCTTCTAGTGGGTGCTAGAGAAACCAGAGAGTTGGAGCTCTCAAACAAGTTACACCTTGTAAAACAGAGGTAGCAGTCTCACATTGAGTTGGTGCTCAATTATAAATGATGTACAGAACTTCAAAAGACT
The DNA here is from genome assembly GCA_009831015.1 of Picea engelmannii. Taxonomy (NCBI): domain Eukaryota; kingdom Viridiplantae; phylum Streptophyta; class Pinopsida; order Pinales; family Pinaceae; genus Picea; species Picea engelmannii. The sequence goes on from ML793798.1 coordinate 80,232, forward strand.
GCCTATCATTTCGAAGAAGAAGAGGTTTTCTCCCTTTATGGGTTTCCTCGTGAAAATCTATCTCTGTGTGTACTTTATGTGTGACTGATGGTTTTTACTTTTACTGTACATATGCTGCATGTTGTTGATGATCAATTGAAGGAAGATTAATAATATTTTAAAAGGTATAAAATTGTTTAAGCTCATAAACAACTGATTCACCCCCCCCTCTCAGTTGTTTTAGTATTTCCAACAATTGGTATCAGAGCGGGTTCCTTTTATTTAAAGGTAGATTTGTAAGCTTAAACATGACAAGTTATGAAGGGACTTCAGCCTCTAAGCCCCCTCTGTTTGATGGAACAAATTTTTCCTTCTGGAAGATTAGAATGAGAACATATTTAATGGCCTTGGGTGTTGATGTCTGGGATGTAGTAGAGACTAGATATACAAATCCTGTTGTGATAGCCAACAAGGATGATAAGTTAGAGTTTAGTTTTAACGCTAAGGGGATGAATGCTATCTTGAATGGACTTGCTGAAGCTGAGTTTGTAAAGGTGATGCATCTTGATACTGCCAAAGCAATGTGGGATAAACTTATTAACAGTTATGAAGCAAATGAGAAAGTAAAAGGTGCCAAACTTCAAACATACAGATTAAAATTTGAACAACTAAAGATGAATGAAGATGAAACAATTAGCAAGTATTTTTTAAGAGTTGAAGAACTTGTAAATTCCATGAAGGGTCTAGGTGAGACG
>ML793798.1:105825-192534 GCA_009831015.1 Picea engelmannii
AGGCACCAACCTTCAGATTCTACAAGCACCCACTTGCAGAGAAAGAGACATACGTCTCCCTAGCACCACCCTACCACCCTAATTTGCAAAAATAAATATTGCTCAAATCAACTTAATCATTCTGATATAGCTTGCTTACCCTTTCTGCTGATCTACTCTACATTCTTCACTATCTCTGATCTGCTGCTCTGCTTCACAGTCCTCTGCAACCCATTCTTAGCTTCTTCTCCTGTCACGCAGATTCTCCTCTCCCTTTTTCTCACCTGCAGAGCTCTCTCTACTTCTCCCTTCAGCACCAATTTATCTCTGTTCCAACGCATTATATAGATTCACCACATGCAGAGGTTTTCCTTGCGTTTCTCAACTCCAACTGCAGTTTCCCTTTCTTTCTTTCTTTCTTCTGCCAGCATTCTCCCTGATTTTCTGAACTGGCTCTTTTCATGCCTCCTCTACGCATGCCACATCATGCAACGTTGTGCTCTTCCTGTCTTAACTGCCAGTCTATTTTTAGACTAAAAGTCCTTCCTCTTTTCTCAACTCCAACTGCAGTTTCCCTTTCTTTCATTCTTTCTTCTGCTTTTCGCATGCCAGCATTCTCCCTGATTTTCTGAATTGGCTCTTTCCATGCCTCCTCTACGCATGCCACATCATTCGTGCTGTTTCTTAAAGAAAACTATTGGTAACTTCTGTTGCTTAGTCATGACCGTGGCTAAGGCGTGCGTTCTTATCAGCAAAGATCCAGCGCTGTTTCAGCATAGTTTCCAACACTGTGTTTCAGCCCAGCGCTGTGTTTCGACATCTGCATTCCTGCATCTGTGTTCCAGCATTTGTGTTTTAGCACTTGCGTTTCATCACTTGTGTTCCAGCACTTGTGTTTCAGCACTTGCGTTTCAGCATTTGTGTTCTAGCTTCTATTGTGCGTGCTCCATAACCAACCGATTGCCATCAATGACAACCGTGACCGTCTGCGTCATCATCTGTGCTCCAGCTTCTATGTTCCAACATTTGTGTTCCAGCACTTGCGTTTCAGCACTTGTGTTTCAACACTTGTGTTTCAGCACTTGTGTTTCAGCATTTGTGTTCCAGCTTCTGTTGTGCGTGTTCCATAACCAACCGATTGCCATCAATGACAACCGTGACCATCTGCGTCATCATCTGTGTTCCAGCTTCTATGTTCCAGCATTTGTGTTCCAACACTTGCGTTTCAGCACTTGTGTTTCAGCACTTGTGTTTCAGCACTTGTGTTTCAGCATTTGTGTTCCAGCTTCTATTGTGTGTGCTCCATAACCAACCGATTTCCATCAATGACAACCTTGACCATCTGTTTCATCTCTGCTATAGCCATATTTCCAACAATCTTCGTTTCTTCGTCCCCGACAACGACGCCAAAATATGTTAGTCCCTAAAGTTGCACTTGACTATGAGAGGGCAAGCTAGGGCATCATCGGTTTATTGCAAAGTGTTTAGAAAGTTTTTATAATTTGGTTTTTTGGATAAGGTGGTTGAAAACTGGCTCAAGGTTATAACATAACATGAAAATCAAGATCAGAACATAGTATATCCCATTGACTGAGTAAAAGGAAGTCACATAGATGGATTAAAAAAATAAGGAAAAGAGAGGATGAAGCCTTCAATTTGTCAACTTCACATAAATTCTTGTCTCAGAATATCATAAAGAAACAAGACCATCAGCTTGAAATCAAAACTTGAAAATAATTCCCACAACAAATTCTTTACTGTATTAATTAACAATCAAGAAACAAATGCATTGCAGTCTGAATAATGAATTCAAGCATGAAGAAAGAAAAATAGAGTAGAAAAGAGTGTCTAACTATCCATATGCCTTTGCTATTAAGTGTCAAATAGAACATAAATGCCTTACAAGGAGTTTCACAAAACAAGTCATCTGGATCTCCAATTTTTCGACTTGAACAGAGTCTTTCATTTGTTTACTTAAACTATCCAGAATACCTCAGATCCTAACTTCTAGCATGCTATTAATGACTAGATCTGCTTAGCATCACTCAATTAGGGAGGTTAGCTCAAAAAGAGCATTTACATTCCAAAAATAGATACATCTCAACAACTTAATCTCAAATGATTCTATCACAATACATTCAATCCTACAAAAAGGGACTGTTTTGATCTAGTCATGCATTTTGAAATATTTTCTTTTCACAAGCCAAAAGAAGTACATTTTCCCTTGCTCACTACTAAACATCAAAATTTGAGAATGTTCCAAATTCTCCATGAAGCTTTAAGGTATGATAACAACAGTGGCCTTGGCAGTTTTCTGTTTGAGCTTTGTGGTGAGCACAATGTTATGCCAATAGAGTTTAAAGTTTATTTCTCTGAACTCTTTGAGAAATGCCCTTTTCTCTTTTTTCTTCTTCTTAAAACCCATGATCTTTTCTTGCTACCTGACACTCCATTGTTCTACATGAGCTTTCGCTTTCTTCAATTGTTTCACCACCTTTCAGAGTTCTTTAATCTTTTCTTTGTCAGTTCTGACCTTGACCTTAAATTCAGGGAACTCATCTACAATTACAGGCTCATTCAGATTTATGTTAGCCTTAGGCTCTCTTAATTTAATTTGGTACCTAGAAATGAATCCTGAACTGTTCTCTTCATCTGAACTAGCTAAATCCATAGCTTCAGGTATGTCTGATATGTGGTCTGAATCTATAAGATGACCTTCTGTTCTTTCAAGGACCTTACTTATACCTTCAACAGATGTTTTGGCTTGTGACAATTTGGTGGTGGCTCTTATTACAGGTCATGTAGAGAGTGGGGCAGTTTGCTTCCCTTTATCTGTTGGTTTTTTATGCAATGGGGGTTTGTTTACCCTTTTTTTGACCTTTGTTTCATCATCCTCGAATGTTTTTCTATAACTATGACATCTGCTTTTTTTATTGAAGGATCGAACATAGCTTTCGACCTGAGCCTGTATTTTTTGGTAATTCTAGTCGAATTCCTCCTGGATCTTTTATCCGCAGGCACATATTTCTTTCTTTGTCTTTTAGCTACAACACCTCTCTTACTAGTTTCTAGAGATTTATCCTTGGCTGAGGGTTTAACATCATAGTCTTCATATGAATCCACTTCTATTTTAACATCTGTCTCATAATACTTTTTAGTTTCTCTATCCAGTTTGGGTCTCTTACTTCTGCTATTTCTTGTCACCCTGATATCAAACATTTATTCTTCAACTGGGGTTTGATCAACTGGAACACTATGTTTCAGTGTAGCAACTCTTTTACCCTTTCCTCTTTTTTGTCTGCTAGGCTGTGGATCAGGGTTTAGGGACTGGATCAGCCAGCTCCAGGGTTTTCAAACTTCCCTTAGAGCAGATACGACCAGAGTCTTAACTAAGACTTAATGAAACAAACTAATTTTTGCGGTGGCAGGGTGTGACTGCACCTTTTTTGACAATTTTTGCCAGGCTTTTGAGCAAGAAGTAAGGCAAATTTAAAGGGTAATCCCCATTTAGATGCATTAACATTCTAATGTGGTAGATGTAAATCATTGAAAATCTGCCTTCACAGGTGATATACCTATGGATAATGATTAGAGCAGTGTGCCATTATGGTCTAATACAGCTGTGAGGAACTCCCTTTATCCAATTTAGGTTTTCTTATCTGGAAGTAAGAATTGATTCACAAACTCTGTAACTACTTGCTCTTTCTTCCACCATTGTTCTCCTCCAACCACCAACCTGCAAGCTTTGGCAATTGTTTGTTCTGTCACTAGCATAATCAACTTTCTGATCTCCACTTCGAAACCATTGAATTTCTGGGCAAACACCATAGAGACCTGTTCATCATGACCTTGGAAGGTAGTCAGGAATTCAAACAAGCCAACATATCTAAATCTCTGCGCCATCTGTGGATATGCTTCAAGAAGAGTGGCGCCTTTAGGTTCCAATCTGACCACGTGCCCACTCCTCTTAGGCTCCATAAAACCCAATGCTACAACTATCAATGATCAGATTCTGAATTTACAACCTGCAACTGTTTAACATGTAATAGTTCTTCTGAGAAAAAACCTACACTCATAATTCAACAAAATCAGAACGAAAATTGACAGGTTCAAATAATGATCTTGGGAATGGAACGATTTGAAATGAGTCAGTTGCGAGTACTGAACAACCCGATCGTGTAACGGTTTGATTCATAAAATCATTTGAGGTAAATCATGGGACACGCGAATTCTTAGTCCATGATCTGTGTAATCATAACGGAATCAGGGTGGCAGGCACATATTCAGGCATGATTATGTTTGCGCTACGTGAATAATCTTATTCCAGTAGCACTATAAATGACTAGAAGATATTTGAATTTGCGAAATTCAAATAGGAATATGAAGTGACAAATCATTTAAAACCATGTCTTAAAACTCCAAACTTAAATAAATTATCCAAAAAGATAAACTGCAAAACATAACAAGCTAAAAACAAGGATTAAAATCCAATGAAAGCGTCCTCGAGATGAAGGACAATCGGTGATGGAGTGTGTTGTTAAGGCACTCCGTGATGTTAAAGTCACCAGTTCGAAACCTGTGGGGACAAAAAATCCAGCCATGTTAAGGGTTGGTGTGGCTCAGGCCGGGTGTGATCCCCGGGTGATTTTGATGGCTTAGATGCCCCTGAGTCGCAGTTTCTTAGCCATAGGTTTGTCCCACATGTCACGGACAAACTAACAAAAAAAATTAATAAAAAAAAAATCAAATTAAAGCAGACAACGAAGTGCAGGTAGGAAGGATTTAGGATTAGGGTGTCTCACTACATCAAAAGAAAAATTATAAACTAACAGGGGCAACTGAGAATCCCAAAATGACTAGCATTGGAGACTAGTAGGATGAAAATACAGTAGAAAGGATAACAGAGTTATTGCACGAGTACAGTGACATATTACCAACAACCTTTACACAGATGAAAGGCATAGTGGGAGAGTTGGGAGAGATGCATTTACATTTCAAACTAGATGCTAGATCTTTTAGACAAAGACCATATAAAGTAAATCCAATATATAAGTAGAAAGTGAAAACATAAATTGACAGAATGTTGGAAGTTGGTAACATAGAACCAGTGGAGGAATCTGAATGGATAATCCCTATGGTAGTTCAAGAGAATAAACTAGGGGGGATAAGGATTTGTGTAGATCTGAGGAAACTGAATGATGCTTTCCTACATGAGCTTTTCCCTACACCTTTTATAGATGAATTCCTAGAGAATGTGGGAGGCTAGGAAGCATATTCATTTACATATGGATTCTCATGCTACCATAAGATCAAGATAGCCTCAAAAGATAGGTATAAGACTACGTTTCCATAGAATCGAGATCCTACTATTACACAGTCATGCCTTTTGGGCTGAGGAATGAACCATCCATATTTTCAAGGGTAGTAATATCTTGTTTTAAGGAGTTCATACATTAGTTTTTAGAAGTGTATCTAGATGGTTGGACTGTATATAGTCTGTTAAAAGACCATGAAGAATTGTTAAGACTGATGTTGGAAAGATGCAGGCAGTGTCAGATATCATTGAATATCAAGAAGTGCATCTTTGGGACACCTTTTGGAATACTATTGGGCCATATAGTATGTAAACAAGGTTTGCTAGTTGATATTTCCATGATTGCACTCATTGTCAACTTATCACCACCAAAATAAGTGCACTAGTTGAGAGAAACACTGGGACATACCGATTATTACAGTAAATTCATTAAGCGCTATGCACAAATTACTGTGCCAATGGAAAAAATGTTAAAAAAGGATATCAAATTTCAGGGGAATGAGGACTATCAACAAGGTTTGGACACCCTAAAATGAAATATGGTCACATCACCTATTCTAGTATTCCTAGATTGGGAAAATACTTTTCATGTGCATGTAGATGCATCATCTATAGCACTTGGATCAATTCTAATGCAGCTAGGAGCAGGGGATTTGGAATCATATAAGAACTACAATACTACAGAAAGATAAGGCCTAGATATGGTCTATGCATTGCAGAAGTTCATGCATTACTTATTGGAAAAACACTTTAATATGTTCACAGATCATTTAGCCCTCAAATACCTAGTCAAAAAGCCAGTGTTGGGGGGGAGGATCTGTAGATGGCTACTATTATTTTAGGAATTTGATTTTGAAGTGATAGTCAAACTAGGGAATTTGAATGCAGGACCTAATCACTTGTCAAGGGTAACCAATGGAGAAGAACCTACCAACTTGGAAGACAACTTCCTTGATGCGCAATTATTTTCATTCCAAGTAGCTGACGAATATTTTGCTGACAATATTGAATACTTGAGTACAGGGACTGCACCACAAGAGTTTAACATTGCGCCGAAGAAAAATCTGGTAGTTAGGGTTGTAGACTATCAATTGATTGCAGGACACTTATACCAAATGGGTGCAATTTTTTTTTTTAGAAGATGTGTACTAGAACATGGAAGGCCTAGAATTTTGGCAGAAGCTCATGAGGGAATAGCTGGAGGAAATTATGCAGGAAAATATACCATGTAGAAGGTATAGTGCATAAGACTATGGAGGCCAACAATTCACAAAGATGCTAAGGAATATTTCCAGATATGTGATGTCTATCATAGGGTTGGTAAACCTAACAGAAGGGATGCGATGCCCCTAAGACCACAACTTTGAAAGTATTTGAAAAATGTGAAATAGACTTTGTGGGACCAATTAACCCACCAAAAAAAAGGTCAGGAGCAAGGTATATCATTACTGCAACATAATACTTAACAACATGGGTAGAAGCAACACTAGTAAAAGATTGCAGTGCAGAGACAACAACACACTTCCTGTTTGAGAAAGTGATCATTAGATTTGGTTGTCCAAGTATTTTGATGAGTGACCAAGGTACCCACTTTATCAACAGTACTATCAAGGCTATGACTGAGGATTTTGAATTCTATCATCAGAAGAGTACACCATACCATCCACAAGCAAATGGAACAGTAGAATCCTTCAATAAGATCTTAGAGAATGCTCTGACAAAGATCTGCAATGTCAGTAGGGATGATTGGGATTTGAAGATAACAACGATACTATTGGCATATAGGACTACATATAAGAAGCTGACAGGACAGACACCATTCAGGTTGGTGTATGGGAAAGAAGCAGTGGTTCCACTAGAATTCTTGGTACCCAATCTGTGCGTAGCAACAATCACCAACATGACAAAAAGAGGTGGAGTAAAGGAAAGATTAAATCAACTAATGGAGAATTAAGAGGATAGGATTTTGGTTGGAAGGATTTCACCAAGAAGTATAGAAAGCAAGAGACAAATCTTGGCATGACAGACATATCAAGAGGAAGAGCTTCAAGAAGGGATACCTAGTCTTTCTTTATGACAGTAAATTCTTTCAGCATCCGGGTAAATTCAGAATGCATTGGTTGGGGCCACATGAAGTGAAGACTGTCACAGATGGGGGATCTGTACAATTAAAAGACTCGGGAGGCACATAACTGAAAGGACTGATTAATGGGATTCAACTGAAACTATACAGGGACATTCGACCTCCTAACAGTTAAAAGTTACAACATAGTAAGAAATCATGTAAATAGTGTACTATACTAGAAGTTAAGATAGAAAAATGAGAAAAATAAATAAAAAGGAGAAAAATAAGGAAAAAGAAATACAAAAATAGAAAAGACAAAATAAAAAAATTATGGGAAATACAGTGTGCAGAGGAAGTGGAATCAGCGTGATGAAAATAAAAATGTTCACGCGCAACATATGAGCGACACACTGCACACTAAGGAAACGTTACAACATAAATATGTGGCACACTCAAAAAGTTCAGTACCACGAAAAAGGTACCAATGGTCCAAAAAAGAAAAAAACAACGGTTAGGGTAAAAAGGTGGCAACTTGGGGAATTTATGAAATTAAATGAAACGTACTCATTGCGTTAATCGCAACCAAGGAAGCTTATCTGAGAAGCTTCATAGAATTGATTTCATGCACTATATAAAGGAGAAACACAGGAAATTTACAACTTATTATGAATTTACAAACTTGCAGCGTTAGAAGAGAACACAAATCAGAGCCGACTTGATGAGTGCACAGTACGAACCAGTCGACAACCATTCAGTGAAAGCATAGAGTGTCCATGATGGCACCACCAATTATTGGCACGTCGATCCAAACAATGAGAAAAACCCAAAGTAGTGTTAGGGCACCTTACAAAACCGGAAAGGTCGAGCCAAAAACCGCACAAAGGGGGGAATTCATCGATGTTGATGCAATTCCCTCACCACATGTAGAACCAACAAGCCCCACACTCATGGACGAATAATCCCAACCTCCAGTAACAGTTGAAATGGATGTCGACCCGCAGGATAGTGTGCAGGGCCAATAGGCCGAATACGCAGGTAACCCAAAAATACCTATGAGGGTCGAAGGAGCCCACAGAGAAAATGGGGAAACCACGGTGAAAATAGAGGCTTCCATGCCGAGACACCACCCAGAGTAGGGTTTGCACAGCAGCAGGAGGGTCTGGTGGAATACATTACCGTCCAGCCAGACCCTACTACCGAAGAGAGATAGATGGAGGATGGGACTTCAAGTGAGCCACTGAGAAGAAAGGGAAAACAACCCATGGTGCAGTCACCGCATAGAAATCATGATGCAATAATATTCCTACCACACATTCCTGAGGGGGTGCAGGCCACACCTTCCCTTCTAGGATACATGGAAAGAGTGTGGTATTCAGACCATGATGTGGCCGATGATGGGAAATTCCCAGAGTTTTCACAGCAGGTATACCTTGACAGTATAGGCATAGGCCCCTTTGGTGACCCAATTCTACAACCAAATCCATGGGAAACCGACCTGGACAACACATGAATTCTAAAGTTTCTATAAATTCAGGGGTTTTGGCATGGGGAAAGAGGTAAATAAATGCGTCAAACAGTTCATGGTGGTCCTCCATGGAGGATTCTTATGGTTATAGGATCCCATCTCAATAGACGTGGAACTAATTGCATTCATCACAGGTCTGCCATCTATGGGAGAGAGTCTCGTGAAGTACCTTAATGATAAAAAAAGGAGAAATCTCTAGCTGGGGAGATGAATAAAACTTATGGCACAGAGAGGGGCTTGTGTGGGATCATAATCAAGAGGATTAGTGGTGCAACAATGATAATGGCCACCAAACTCATGGCCTGTAATATTCTTAGAAAATGATGCAAGGAGGAAGTCCCTGTTAGGGTCGTCGCAGCAACAACACAATGCACCAATGTCACTATGCTCAACCGGGCCTTGTGTTTATTGAACATATTCCGCGATGACTACAAAGACACAAAGGACATGGTAACACAGTTCCACTATTCGTGGTTACTCATTTGATCACATTGATCGGGTGGAGGGATCCCTCGTACTCTCATTTTTGTGACTGGATAGGTCATTTCCACACAACACAGTACACATCACTGGGGAGCACTTCGAACCCCAAGCATAGAAGTGGAAACACAGGTACCTTTGCATGATAATTTAGTGAGATACAAGAGAGTGTTGCAAATAGTTGGAGAATTACTTCAGAAGTGGTCGGAAAATACAGGAATATAGAGAACTTCAAAGTGAAAAAGAATAATATGTGGATCCAAGCACGCAGGCATCTGGGGAAGGAGTGGCTATAGTTAAGATATTGCATCACTAAAGAGGATGTAGAAATGGAAATGAGGGATTGGAATGATTATTGGAGGATTCCAATCCTGACTCAAGAGGTTCCTAAGGGTACGAAAGTAGACGCAGGTTCAACCAAGACACCTGCAGGGGGCACCGTTGTGCCCAAAAATCCAACAGAGTTGCAGAGACCTAGAGAAAATCCGACACAACAAAAGAAGGGGAGTGAGAAAAAGAAACATGTGTGGGTAGAACAAAAGAACACTGCCCCAAGACAAAAGGAACAAGGGGTGGGGGTCACTACAATACAAGAAACCCCCTTGGCAGCCACCCCACAGGAAATAGGACCACCCAAGTGGCCTATTATACACACAGGGGGGCCACGCAAGAAGGCCAAGGTAAATAAGAAGCTACAAGAATACACTATCACTAAGCATGACACAAATCTCATGGCAGAGAAAGTGCATGACCACGTAGTGGAATAATTTGAATAAGCTCACCATGAGAGAGGAAGAATACAAGACTAGCTAGGAGGGATAAAGCAGGTCCTCGAGCAGATCAATTTAGTGTGGAGGCCTAAAAGGGGAAAAAATATTTTCCTGAAGTAGCAACAGTAGAGACAAGGATTGTGCCGAGTGAGAAGGACACAATTCAAACTATCACCCAAGTGAGTCCAACTTTTAGAATGACATATAACATGTTGCAGATGGATGACGCCACAACCTAGACACCATTGAAGGATATGGCGCAGGTAGAACTGGTATTAGCAAGAATACCTACCAAGGCACTGTACATGATCCAAGTCAGTGTCGCATAGGAGGTACAATCTCATGCCAAAAGAGATGCAACAGAACTATAGGAGATGAGAAATGGCAAGGATGCCTTGGAATTGATGGTCGAGCAAGTCAAGCTCAAAACCAAGGAGGAAAAGGAGCACACAAACAAAATAGAACATGGTGTGACAATAATGTACAATCACATCCCTGACAACGCATAGGCAGAGAATACAGGTGTAGAGGAGAAACTCAATCTTATTTACCAAACCATTGAACACTATAGGCAAGATATTGAGGAATTAAAAGAAAATATGACTCCTACAACTCCTCCTGAGGTAAAATAGCAGAGGAAACAAGACATTGCACTCCAATTAGCAGAATTGGAGAAGCACATAAGCACAACAAAAGAGTTTTTTGACAAATCCGTGAAGCTCTGGACAATGATGGATGAGGATTATTAGGTCCAATATTGGGACCAAGAAGAGGAAAGGCTCAACACAACTGTACAAGAGCTCAAGAACATACAGAAAACAATGAGCATCACAGAGCACCTAAAAGGTAATCAGAACTTGAAGAAGCTGCAGTCATATTTAAAAGCTGCACAGAGGCAAAAATAGGAGAGACAAGGGGAAGTAGAACCCCTCCAGGAGTAAGCAGTGAAGATGATCGCGCAATTGGAGGAGGAGAAGAGGAACATGGTGCAAGCACAGACAGCGGGTGAAACACTAATCCAGAAGGATATCACAACGCAGTCAGTAGAGGCACTGACAGGAAACGCCGCCCAGGTCAAGACGCGAGGAAGGGAACTAGAAGAGTAGTTCTAAATTTTGAAAATAGTCATTGAAGGAGTGCGGACTAGCTAAGTGATTCAGGATGAGCCACATGTTAGTGTTGGGTACCTATTGGGCGCATGCCTAACATGGAGAAAAAAGTCTATTTTTGGAAGATAATGCCAATTTTGGAGAAGAACAACTGGCAAGAAAAACAACATGTGCGAGGGAAAGATGCATAGAGAGGAGGAAAGCATGCAAGGAACAGATGTAGGAAAACTTAACCGTGTTCACTGTTAAGGTTAGGGTTTTTGTAAGAGATTATAATGGATGATAAGCTGAAAATTAATATAAATAAGTACCTAGGAGGTATAGGTCAGGGTTCCAGAATGGAAAAGGATACTGTTTTTCTTGGCTAGGAGAACGAATGTAATATCTGATACCTTTTTTTAGGTTTTTGAGCTGTAGGAGAGTCAAGTAGCTATATATTGAGGGTTAGATCGTAGGCTGAGGAGCTTGGTGCAATCTAGTCCACCTCACAGAGGTTGTGGAACCTGTTTTGTGATTGTATAGTCAGAATTGTAGTGCGTGTGGCGCCATATCTTGAAGAAATATAAATAAAAGAGCCTAAGAAGCCAGATCTTTGTGGATGTAGCCCAGGAAGGGGTGAACCATGGTAAAAACTATGTTATGTGTGGTGTTTATTACGTATTTACCTTCTGTTAGTAGTTACATGATGAATGGATGGATGAATAGTTCTGTTAGATCTATTATTTGGTAGATCAGTTAAATTGCATGCATAAAATTAAAAAATGAATGAATCTTAAGCATGATATAGAGAACAACAAGATCAAGGCCTAAGAATATGAATTGCAATCCTATATCCCCACTCTTTTCTAGACTACAAGCATATGAGAATTGCAGTGACCCATAGAACTATCTCAGGTGATATTGTGGAGTACATTTTGTTTGTTATGTTTCCTTTTGGTTTACCAGGAGGGCTAATAGTTTTAGAGGGTTTTGTTGGAAACCTGTTTAGATCTGAACCTGGGTCAGCCCAAGAGTAGAAAGAGGATATTAATAACCAAAAACTAGTAGTAAAAAATAGGGCAATGTTTAAAAAATAATTAGGAATGGGATCAATACAGAATAGACCTGCATCTAGGAGTTGGTCGTCTACAAGTCCACCACTTTCTCCGGATTCTAGGTGAGACAAGTGATCTATCCCGACATTTAACTTGACAGGATTAACAATGACCTGAAAAGAGAAATCCTAAAATAATAGAAACCACCTGTAAATGAAACCTTCTAACATGGGTTTGTTCACCGAATACTTCAAAGAAGAACAATGATTAAAAAACTTAAAATGATTTCCAAGAAAACAATGCCTAAACGTTTGTAAAGCATACACCATAGCCAAACCTTCCCTTTTAGTTGTGGTGTAGTTGTGTTCAACTTCCGAAATTTTACGACTGGAAAATTATATAGGATGGTCCAAGTTTCCTTCCCTGGTTGTGTAAGAATGGTGCCAAACTGAGAATAAGAAGTCCTGACATAACTATCGTTGAAGGATTTTCCATCAAGTCGTTTGACATCACACTTCCTCATGTATATATCGAGCAATTGGAATTTTTCCCAAGGAATGAATAAAATGATGCGCACATAATTGAGAAGGTAGTTTTGCAACTTCCCAAACTTAAATACAATGTTCTACATGCTCCCTTGGATCTGAAATCCCATCATATAATTCCAAATATAACTAGTCCATATTCAGTGAAGTAAGTTACGAAGGGGGGATAAAACAATGTTGCATGGCACACTTTTCTTCATCCTAGGAAGATTAATTAACCTTATGAGAGGCCCACCATATAGCTGAAGAGGATCATAATGCAACATCCAATATAAGAAATCTTTGTTTTGGTGCAATTTAGCCTCTACCTCAACCAAAAAAATAGCCAAATCTGAAGTGCCATCGTATACAGGGTGTTCTCTAACCTGAGATCCAATCCACCTGGATGATCTAATAATTGTGAAACATCACAAGAATTTATCATATATTCCTTGTTTCTAGTTGTCAAAAGTGACCTCAGAATATTCACCTATAGATAGAATAATGTGCCAACTTACTGAGCCATCTACAGTCAGGTTAATATAATCTGCCCACTATCTTGGAGTCAGATTGTAGAGATGATTCAGGGTATCCTCTTCTATATTCCCCTCTACCAGATCCATAATGAGGGGACCTCAGTAGGGATCTAGTGGTTAGGTTAATTTCATACCATTTTCTTCAAAGGTCACGAGTTCCTTCTTAATATATATAACAGTTTAATTCTCATAAGCATAGTCGATTCCCAATAAAGTCGATATGGGTCATTTTCCCCATGATTTATATAACCTCTAAGTTGGGAATTTTCTTGACTCCATCTAATTCTACTTCAACATTTTTCATCCTCCCAATAAGGTAGGTACAATACTTATTGGACATACGCAACTGAATGGGCAAATAGACCAAGTTGGGATTACCCATGGCTTCCCAAGTTTTGTTTGGTAGGATGTTGATGTTAGACCCCAAATCTAACATAACATCATTAATTTCATAATTGGCGATGTGAGTATTTAGTCTAAATTCATTTATCTATATATGCTTCCTTCTTTGTGTTCTACTTGTATGTCTTTCGAGAAGATGAGCAACAATCAAATCTTCTGGGTTCGTTTCAATCTCTAAAATTCCCTTGAGCTTGTTCCACAACTTCCTGGTGAGTTGCTCGTCATCCAAAATATCAGAAAGTAAGTGGAACCATAATTTAATAGTCTATTGGGGTCTCACAAAAGGATATTTATGTGCCACACAATGCTCCGTAAGTTTAGGTTGAGGCTCATGGATTGAGTCTACAGGTATCAGTATTGTAGGAATAGAAACCCGTCGGAATATCTCAACAACATCCTTAAAGAACTGTTTGTGTGTTAGGGGGTCATATCTCACATCTTCTGGTACCACCTTGCAGACCTTACTTTGAGTTGAGTTGTCAACATCAACACTAGTCCTTGTTCCTCCTATAGTAATAATATGAATACTGGGTGCCTTTTGTTCAATGACAGATTGGGGCTCTGAATTTATCAAATTAGAACCTTGTTGTATTGTGTGATCCTCCCATTTTGCAATCAACTCAGGACAATCCTTTATGGCATGGGTGTTGTTTATATGGGGGTGTATTTTTTTAAGATTGGGCAGTGCCGAGGGGGGTTCCCATGACTTCGGAAGATTTCATAATAATCATTATTATAAGTTCCCCGATGGTTTGGGAAGGCATGGTACTGCATAGGTCCATAAAATGTTGTTGTAGCTGTGACTTGTGAAACTCCTCTAGATAGTCAGATTGGTGGAGGTTCCATGGGTTGCATATGGGGAGGGTTATTACACCCCTCAGTCTGGGATACTTCATCATTTTATGCCCCTCAGTATAGAAACTGGTACACTAGACTTGAGGGCATACTACTCTAGGAATGGTCAATTATTGAATCTTATCAGTCAAGGAAAAAATATGGCCTTGCAATTACGTAATATTATAGTCATTGGTTGGTCTTATTACTCGCAAGATGCCAGGATATGATCCGGATTTAGGAGCAGAACAAACTGATTAAAAAATTGAATACAATAAACAAAGTGGTACAAAGAATAACAAAAATATCCAGTGAACAATATCTTCTATTAAATAATGAAATAGGATGAAACTGTAAAAATGTAGAACTAAAAACTTACTCGAATGGTGGTAGCTATCTCTGAGAAGAGATGTGGTTTCTACGTGCATCTGTCTGAGAAGAATCCATTATAATGAGGCTCCAGAGGCCTTTTTGATATTACTCATGAATGCCAAAACCCTAGAAATCCAAAAACCTAACCCTAGAAGATGAAACACCAAAATTCATGTGGGCCCTATGGGTGAGTTGGTGTAATTTGGTAGCTCAAATTCCTAGGGTCATAAATTTTGCATACGACCTTCGTTTTAGGTGCGTGATAACGCGTTGGAAATTTATTTCAGAGAGCTACACATTCCATCATCAAACTCTGACTTTGTTTATAGTTTGACTATGGTGAGCCAAAAAAACAACATTTAGGGCCCCAAAACATCCCCAGAAGTACAACAAGATGTGATGACATGAAAACATACAAAATAAGCCAGTTGGATTAGGTGAGAGGCCACATGTATCCACCTGGAGGATGTGTGGGGCTTCAGACAACCCCATATGTGTAGAACCCACAATTACAAAGCAGTACAAAAGAACGTGTTGAAAAACAAATGGACATGAGGAGCCACTTGGAATAGGTGGGTCGCCACCAATATCCATCTGGATCAATCCTCCCCCCTTAGGAAGGAATGGCCTCCATTGCATTGAGTTCCCCCATCAGGTGAGGAAACTTCTTCTGGATTTGACACCGGGTGATCCACTTGCCTTGGTGTAGGAGTTTCCCTACCTTGACAACCCGATAAAAATGGATACATTACTGGTGAGTTCCCTTGACCTGTGTGTCCACTATCTGATCAATGGATGCTTGTTCCATGCAGTCAGGGTTGAGCTTTGTTGGTGTCATCTATTCTACGATCTCATAGATGTCCAATAATGGTGGAAAATATGGCCAAAGGAGGTCCATATTGAATAATGGGTGTAGACCAAGGAAGGGTGGAGTGTTGAGCTCAAAATAATTACTACCCATATACTTGGTGATAGTGTAAGGCCCATAACAAAGTGGGAGAAGCTTCTAATGGGGCTCGATGAGACACTCCTTCTTCACATGTAACCATACTTTGTCACCAACCTAAAACTGGTGTGGTACCCTATGTTGATCATGGTGCTTCTTGTACTTAGCATTGGATTTCTACAAAATATTTTGGACCTGTTGGTGGATGTGTTGAATCCACTTAATGAATTTGGTGGATTTGTCGATCGCAAACTGATCAGGGGAAGAGTCTGTCTATGCGGTGGCAAGAGGAAGTGCAACATCAATGGGTCCCAAGGGTTGGAATCCTAGACCCACCTGAAATGGGCTATGGTCGGTGGAACTATGGAGAGCCCTGTTGTAACTGTGTTTGACATATGGGATATTCTCATCCCATGTATGTGGATGCTTAGAATTGTACATGTGTAGGATGTGCACAATCATCCGATTGACGACCTCTATTTGGACATCAATTTGGGGGTGGAAAGGAGTGGATTTTGTGAGCTTGGTGTCCAACAGAGACTAGATACTCGACCAAAAGGTGTTGAGGAACCTGTTGTCTCGGTCGGAGATGATGGTCTGTGATATCCCAAAGTGGACCCACACTCGTTTGAAGAAGATCTTGGCAGTATCTACCACTGTGAAATTCTTCTTACAGGCTGTGAGGATGGCCATCTTTGAAAATCGATCAACAACCACAAACATGTAGTCATTTCCTTGCTTGGTGGACGGTAAGCTAGACATGTAATCCATTGAGATGGATTCCCAAGGATTCTCGGGAATAGGAAGAGGGGTGTATAAGCCTTGCTTCTTGATGGCTGGCTTGGAAATGGCACAGGAAGTCGAAGATATGATATACTTTTCGATGTCGTGTCAAAGTTTTGTCCAACAAAAATGTTTCTAAGGAACGACCACAATTTTCTCTATGCCAAAATGTCCTGCCACCCGATTGTAGTGAGCTTCCCAAATCATATTTTCATGCTCACTTGTAGGAACACAGAGATGGACCAGGTGGAATAAGATTCTGTCCTAAATGTGAAAATCAATGACAGTTTCACATGTACCCAAGAGCTGGTAGGTGGTGGCGAAGTCTGGATCTTGCTGATAATTTGGGGGCACTCAAATGCTTCATGTCCACAGGAATGGAGCACAACGGTGAGTGCAGCCACAGAAGGCTGACTGAGGAAGTCAACAACACGATTGGAGATACATGTCTTATACTTGATTTTGATATGGAACTGCTACAGGTAGGTGGACCACTTCTGATGGTGATCGTTCTACAATTTCCCCTGTGTCTGTATGAACTGCAGAGGATTGCTATTAGTTTGTATGATCATCTCTTTCTCCAGAATGTAATGTTTCCATTGACGACAGGCTTGTACAGTGGAATACATTTCCTTGTCATAGGTGGGTTATTTCCGAATAGTATCGGAGAGTGTATCACTATGGTATGCCACCAGATGCCTGTGCTGAGTGAGAACTGTGCCCACAGCATAGTCAGATGCATCAGTCTCAATCTTGAATGGTTGTTGCAGATCGAGAAAGGAGAGTACTGGATTTGAGCACAAGCGATGCTTCAGATCATTGAATGCTCATTGTTTCTCCTTCCCCCACACAAACTTGGACCTACCACTACCCTTGGTCACCTAGTTGAGGGCCCATGAAATATGGGAAAATCCCAACACGAACCATCAGTGGAAATTGAATAGTCCCAAAAAGCTCCAAAGCTCGATCAGTGTGGTCGGGGCTAGCCAGTCACGGATGACTTGGATCTTAGCTGGGTCAACATGTACCCCATTCTCATCAACAATGTAGCCCAATTATTGGACCCTGTTAATGCCAAAAGAGCATTTGTCCAAGTTGGCATAAATCTTGTGTTGCCGCAGAGTGCTCAAAACCTGCTGAATATGCCAGGTGTGCTCCTCGCACGTTCTGCTAAAGATGAAGATGTCATCCAAATATACTACCACAAAGGAGTTGGTGAAGGGTCTCAATACATCATCCATTAATCTCATGAAAGTGGCCGGTGCATTTTTTAAGCCAACGGGCATGACTATCCATTCATAGAAACCTTCTTTAGACTTGAAGACTGTCTTCCATACATCAGTTGGTTCGATGGGAACCTGGTGGTAGACATAATTTAGGTCAATCTTGTTGAAGAACTTGGCCCCCTTGAGTTGGTCAAGAAGGTCATCAATCCTGGGAATGGGGTAGCAATTCCTAATTGTAATTTTGTTTAAGGCTCTGTAATCAATGTAGAGTTGCCAAGTCTCATCCTTCTTCTGCACCAGTACAATCGTGCTTCTGCAAGGGGAGGAGCTGGGTCTGATGTGCCCCTTTTGAAGAAGCTCTCGAATCTGATGCCTAATTTCATCATTCTCAATCAACGGGTGCTGATAGACTAGTCCATTAGGCAGAGGTGTATTGGGGGTCAAATCAATTGGATGCTTGACTTGGAAGTGTGTCAGTACCCTTGTATATGAGGAGAAGATGTCTCTTCTTCCACGATCCCATCCACTTACTGTTGCTGAAAAGAGGGGAGTTGTGTAGAGGCCACATATGTGGCAATGACCTTCTGCTTATTGTGAGCATGGATAAAAAAGAAGAAGAACTTCCCAGTATGTGAAATGACCTTACTACATTGCTTATCAAAGATTAAAGAAATAGTAGTAGGCGATGCTACCTCTGGGATCCTGTACAATTGTCTACCCAAAGTAATAATAACATTGTGGGGTCTAGACTCATACACACCATGACGCTTCCAAAAATATGGTTGTCCTAAAAGAACATCAAAAACTTCAAGGGGAGAAATATCACATAGTACCTCATCTTTGAAAGGCTTGATTCCCTAGGGAAGATGACACTGTTGGCTAGCACAAAGATCTCTTCCTTGGCAAAGCCAGTCGATGGTGTAGGGCTACGAGTGCAACGCCATTGGTAGGTGTAGCTTCTTCATGACCTCTACTGAAATCAAGTTCTTTTGACTATCGATGTCGAAAATGAAATGAATCAGAGCCCCCTTGACCCACATCTACAAATGAAAGAGGCGTTCCACTTCCTCTAGTTCTTCTGGTTCGCTTGGTCAAACTTTGGTGGTAGCGACAGTGGCATTGGGTTCAACATCGATAATCCACTTCCCCCCTTCAAGATTTGAGTCGGAATCAGAATCGACCTTTGACTTGAAAGCCTTCAACTCGACCATGAGGGACTTCTTGGAGAAACATTCTTCGGTGTTGTGATAAGGACTTTTATGGTACTCACACCATTTTCTCGTATCCTTCTTCGTCTTTTCGTTGCCCTTCTTGTGTTGTGGCTTGGACTGGTTGTCCTGAGGGCGGCCATATCAACTTGGTCCCTTTCTATGTGGGTTGGGGATGCCTTTTCCCTACTTCGACTATGAGGGTTTTGCAGATTAAAACTCTCGCCATTTCTTCTTAAATTTCTGCTCGATCTTGACAACGTATCTATAAGTCGTGCCCAATGAGGTGATGTCCAGGAACTCCATTTTTGTTTGAATATATCTATGTAAAAAACCACTGTATTTGAGAACCAGATGATGCTCAGATTATTTGATACCCAATTTGGTGTGTAGGTTATGGAAGTTATTGGTGAAGTATGGTATTGTTTGGTCCCTTTCTTGACATAGGGTGGTCCATCTGGTGTACTGGTCCTCGTAGCTTCCAACATGGTAGTAATTTTCTTTAATGGTGTCCCGGAAGGAATTCCATGTAGGGGCCACCACAAACATTATAGATTCCTCCATGGCCCTTTTCTCAGAGTAAGTATCCCACCAGTATTTAACATGGGGAACGACCTTGAGGAGTGCAAAAGTGATCTTTTCCCTATCGAAAAAATTATGGACCAAAAAAATCCTTCGAGCAGATTCAACCATTTATCTACAACATCCACATCTATCAGTCCTTCAAATAATGGAATATCAAAATTTACCTTTACCTTGAAGGGGATTCCATGGCCTCTTGATGAAGATGCTTATCCTGTGGGAAACTGTCGAAGGATCTGTGCAAATTTTTCCATCATTTCGTTCCTTTGTGATGTGAGGGATTCCTCGAGCAAACTTTTAATAGGATCTACTGCTCCATTATATTTATTTTTGTCTCCCATGGGTTTTTGTTGGGCTCAATGAAACTGATCTTGTAATGGATCTATTGGTTCGAGTCCCAACTTCTTGTACCCAAACCTTGTCAGGGACATGCATGAAGAAAAATAAATGAAGAGAAGACTGCTATGATACCACTGATCCAGATTTAGGAGCAGAACAAACTGATTAACAGATTGAATAAAATAAAAAAAGAGATATGAAGAATAACACAAATACCCAGTGAACAATATATTCTATTAAATAATGAAATAGGCTGAAAGTGTAAAACTGCAAAACTGAAAACTTGCTTGAATGGTGGTAGCTATCTCTGAGAAGAGATGTGGCTGCTACGCACATCCATATGAGAAGAATCCATTACAATGAGGCTCCAGAGGCATTTTTGATATTACTCATGAATGCCAAAACCCTAGACATCCAAAAACCTAACACTAGAAGGTTAAACGCCAAAAGTCATGTGGGCCCTATGGGTGATTTGGTGTAATTTGGTACCTCAAATTCCCAGGGTCGTAACTTTTTCATACGACCTCCGTTTTAGGTGCGTGATAGCCAGTTGGAAAGGTTTTTCAGATAAATACACATTCTTCCATAAAAATCTAACTTTTTCTATAGTTTGACTATGGTGAGCCAAAAAACCAACGTTTGGGGCCCCAAAACGGTCCCAGAAGTACAACAAGATGTGCTGACATGAAAACATACAAAATAAGCCAGTTGGATTAGGTGAGAGGCCACTCGTATCCACTCAGAGGATGTGTGAGGATTTAGAAAACCACAGAAGTGTAGAACCCACAATTACAAAGCAGTACAAAAGAATGTGTTAAAAACAAAATGGACATGAGGAGCCAATTGGAATAGGTGGGTGGGCACCAATATCCACCTGGATTAGGATATCCCTCCATCGCCCCAATTTTCATGGAATATTCTAAGGATTCCACCAATGTACTTATTCGTTGTTGGGTTAAGGGAATCCAAGTTAATGGTAAAAGTACCTAAATGAACCATTCCCATTGGTGGTATTCATGAATGGGATTGGCTAATTTCCTTATCGCATCTTCGAATATTTGGTTATACTCCCAGGAAGATTCCCCATATCTCTGTTTGATTTCCCGTAGTTCATGAAGAGATTATTACTTGTATTTGGGAAGTTCAAATTCAATGATAAAGTTTTGTTTGGCTTATGGTAAAGGAAATGGTTTCCCTTAGGGATTTTCTGGTTCGATGGATTTAATATACCATTTTAATGCCTATCCCCTTAATGTGGTCTGAAACTCAACTATTTTATTAGCATCCAAATTTCCACGAGACCGCTAGATGGCCTCCCAAAAGAACCAATGTTGTTCCACATCTTGATTCCCTTTACCCCAAAATTTTGTATCGGGTGAGGGATCCTATGTGATGATGCACCATGGGAGGATATGCGGACCCTATCAAGATAAATCCTATAGGTATTTGTTTTGATAACGCTAAATAAATTGCCAGACTACTGCTATTGATACCACTCAAACTAGTTGGAATAGAATGAGGAGAAATGACAAGAATTATGGGAGAGTTTATTGTAAAATTTACTAGATTGAAATATTGCGTTGAGGTACTGGGCGATCCAAGGCTAGTTCTTGTGTCTTCAGGATGATATTTTTTCACCTGGGGGATTGCATTAGGAGGATTGCTTCACATCTTCAGTCGTTACAGGGGTTGATAATCCCACAATGTATTCATAGGTTACAACTGAGTCTTGATCCTCGGTGGTGACTCTGATCATGATTCTTTCTTTCAAATTTTCTCCATCTCATCTAATCTCTCCAGAAATCTCATATTTCTATCCAAACTTCTCCTTCAACCATTGGTTGGACAAAATTCCATGTAACTCCCACTCTTTCAACTTCTCTAACTCTCATTTATGACTCTTTTGGATGTTGATCTCCTTACATGACTGATCATGCCTCTTCATCGACTTTCACATCTTCTCTCACCACTAAGTTTCAATCACTACAGCGCTTTTATGATCCTACTTTCTCTAGCACTCTTCTCATGATGACCCCCCATACCTCAAGAAATTTCGTAGCCTAATTCATGGATCCTTTTCCTGAATCACTCGTCCTTCATGCACAAAGGGTTTTACTTGGCCATTTCAACCAAATAAACTGGTAGAATTCGTTCTTCCACCAGCAATATATGGTTATAACACAAAATTCCACACCTATGCATTTCTGTCATGGCCTAACCCTTTCCTAAAGCTTGCTAGACATTTTCCCAAGTTGCCTCTCTAAAATAATTTAAAAAACATGTATTTTGTACATATCCATGGGCTCCTTTGATGCAAAGCATGGAAAT
Source organism: Picea engelmannii (assembly GCA_009831015.1). Lineage (NCBI taxonomy): Eukaryota > Viridiplantae > Streptophyta > Pinopsida > Pinales > Pinaceae > Picea > Picea engelmannii. The sequence goes on from ML793798.1 coordinate 128,182, forward strand.
CCATGGGCTCCTTTGATGCAAAGCATGGACATCCATGAATTCCTAGTTTGCAACCTGTGGATGCCCCCCAAAAATGGAAAAATAAAATAATCTCATATTTTTGGGCGGGTTTTTTGGTTGGGCTTGTTTCCTAATGTCCCCTGCTCGTACACAACGGAATCCAACTCCCTCAACCTCTTGGGGAAGAGATAAAATATCCTTTGAGGGATAAGGAGAGGTCAAGTCCCTTGGTGCAAGATTATTTTGCCAGCATCTAGTAAGCCTCCCTTTCCTATAATCCTCTGAACAACACCCCCTTGTTTATGGAAACTCCTTTTCTGGCATCTCTTTCTTATCTATATGGATATTAGGTGTATCCTTATTCCTATTTCGGCGATTCAAGGAGGAGCATAGTGTCTGAGTCGATGCTTGAGGGATTCTTGGAGGAACCTGGATAGTTGGATTCAAGGTGGTGTCAAAGGCGAGACAAGGTTGTAACTTACCTTTTTGATTTGGTGTTAATAGAAGAGTTTGTTTCTAGAAGAGTTGTGTTTTCTGTATTTTTTGAGTTATTTCACAGAGTTTTTATCTTCTCAAGAATTGTTGTCAAGTATTGAAGACCCCTTTCCTGGAGTGGCTTTTTATTTTTCTGAGTTTTCCAAGCCATCCACATGTTTCATTTCTACAGCCCGTGGACATCCACATTTTTCTCTTCTACAACCTACAGATATCCGCAAGTTGTACTGATAGAGTCGTGGATCTGTGTTAAATTGGAGTTTTTAATTTTTTTTTCTTTATTTTTGGGTTTAAGGCTTGGTTTTCTCAGTTGTCTAGGTTGTCCTCAGTCTCTTCTAGGATTTTCTCTATTGAAATATGAAATTTTATCATACAGAAAAATAAAAATACCTTACTCTTGGTTTCCCATCATTCTTGTCTTATTTTTAGCTTGCATTTTTAAATAAAATAATTTGCATTTTGAAAAAACTTCCCCCTCATGGTCGGGGGGGGGGGCATGAATTGTGTATCCTACAATTTCCTTTAGCATATTTTGTTAGTTTTTCTTTGATTGAAAGAAAATGAAAAACTTAGTTTTTATGCTAGTTAGGTCTCTTTCTTTCTTTGCATTGTTTTGCATTGTTATTTGAAAAACAAAAATACAGTAACATAGGTTTTCTTTTTCTTCTCATCTTAAAATAATTTCAAAAGAAAACTAACAAACAAAATCCTTTTGTTTTCCTCTTTTTCATTTTGCATTAAAAAAAATTGCATTTCGAGGTTTGAAGGATTGTTCATGCATTTTCTTTCTGAAAGTCTTTTTCGTTTGAAGAATTAGTGAAAAGTTTTCTTTGCGGGTGTTATTATAAGTTTCATTTTGTAAGAGTCCCAAACAACATTAGTTACACTTACATACCCCTTGAGTAAAAACAACCACTAAAACAAAAACTAAGCTTAAAATGTACTAGACTTTGTTTATAGGGTTCAAAAAAAAGTTTAGGGTTAGAGCCTTGGATTAGGATTAGAGAGATAAATCTCCAAGGCCTCAAAACAAACATAGGATTCTGAACTAGGGAGATTCTCAAATCCAATTTTTGTATAAGTATAGTCGGAAACCTCCTCTAACATGGGAGCTAAACACAAGGTCATGTGAAGGAGAGCTGAGGAGATTTCCCTTACTAAGCTTGACTAAGTGTAGTGGATAGATCGTATATTGGGGTTTTTTCCTAAAGGGACACTGACTCATTTGGCATCATTCCTCTGAGAATTTTGAACTTGGTTGAATTTTTCCTAAAGTGATACTAGACCTCTTGGTGTCAGTCCTCTAGAGCTTCATACCTAGTTTGAGATTTTCTGAAGTGACATTGGCCCTTTTGTAGACAGTCCTCTGGAAGAGATTTGGGATTAGTTACCCTACCCATACGTTCGATCCCGAATATAGATTGTACCCCTCAGAAACTAACTGTGATTTGACCTTAGTGGCCTTTCCTCGGGATCTCATAGGCGACTGAAGGGGATTGTCGTGGTACCTAGGGAAGATTTTGTATCACACTTTTTAGTACTGATGCAGGGTGCCTTGGGAAGCATGGGTACTTGCACTGAATAAGGATGGTTAGCAGAGGTAAGGATAATTGCTTCTCACTCCTTGATTCATTGGTCCACAAGATGTAATCAACTTATGCCTTTGTTCAGAAGGTCCCTTTCCACTTTTCCATTTCTTTGGACTTAGGACCTAATCCACATGGGCTGAAGATTTGGAAACGATGTTTTCTTGTGATGTTTCTCTTAGGGATTTTTGTTGGAGTGTTTCTTTTTGTAGTTGGCATTAGGTTGTTTCAGTATCACCATGTTTGGATCATTTATTCAAGGTGGTTGACCAAATGCTCCATTGGTCAAGAAGGACCCTTGGTCTTTATATTGAAAGTGTGGAGCTGCCTCCTAGAAGGCGTGGGTTTTTATACCACCAATTCACCAAAGTCGGTGCATGATACTTTTATGGCCATGAAAAATCCCGCAAGGGACAAACCTATGCATAAGAATGATATGGCCAAAGTTCTTGAGGATACCAACCAAGGGACCCCTACCCAAGGGGATTCTTATGCTTTTCCTTTCTTTGGAAATGTTAGTGCCCCCTTGATGACCACTTTGAACATTCTTGGGTTGAATATAGGACAACAGGTTTGGTCGTGTACTACTCCAAAGGCCCCAAATTCTCTTGATGCTTCTCAAATAAGCACCTTATGTCAGGGGCATCGTATAGATTTTGATCCTTCACCTTATGCATCTACAAAGTTTACTTCTCCTCCCTCTTTTGGTGAAAGTCTTGCTACTAGTAACCAAAAGTCTAAAAGGAATAGGAATAGGAAGAGTAATAAAAATAAGTCACCAACCTCTATTAGTCATGTTAGAGACTAGTCACCATCCTTTGCAAGTTATGTTGGGGTAAAGCAACCAATCACTACTAGTCATACTGGAAAAACATCACCAACCTCTACAAGTCATGTTGTAGATCAGCTACCAACATATGCAAGTCATGTTGGAGTCCTGTCACCAACCTCTGCTAGTCATGCTGGGGCCACACAACCATCCTATGTGAGTCAGACTGGGAGAAAAAGTCTGGTCACTGCTAGTCATACTGGCGTCGATTCAACAACCTTTGTGAGTCATGTTGGAGTCTTGTCACCAAACTATACTCATCATGTTGGATATGTGAAACCAACCTATGTTATTCATGTTGGGGGAAACTCACCGAACACTGCAAGTCATGCTGGGGGAAATAATATGGTTGATAATCCTAGATGTACAGGACGTAATTCCCAGTTCCCTTATAATATTTTCAAAGGAGATCACCTTACTCATTTGTGCCCTTGTATTGTTGTGGCATGAGAATCAACGACCTTTTCTGACAACCCTTCTAGTTCTGAGTCATTTTTGGTTTCCCAACATTCTAATCAATCTTTAGTTGAAGTGGTCCTGCCTATGTAATCTTTGGCCAACACCACTCTTTTTTTTTTGGGGGTGATGCATCTCTTGACCATGTTATCCTATTCAACTAATGGTTGAGGAATTCATCGTGCAAATGCAATATTTAGTTGATCCCACTCTTCTCTTGGAGAGTGACAAGTATAAGGAAGTGGTCTCGTCGATGAAATCTTCAATTGATCCCACTCCTCTTTTGGGGAGTGATGTGTCTTTTGACCGCGTCCTTAACATTTCCAGTTCAATACCTTCTAAACAAGGGGGGATTCCACTCTCTTTGAGTACACCCCCTCCAATTCCTAGGATGGTTTCATTTGATTGGAATGATATTTTAGAGCCTTGCTTTCCTTCCTCTGCACCCTTCCAGATAATGGTTGGCATTAATAAATTAGGAATTTTCCAAAGTATTGTATATGAAGGATCCTCTGCAAGTCTTTTATCATCCTCGACTTGGAAAGATTTTGGTTCTCCCAAGCTTCTTTCAGCTACCAGTGAGTTGTTGGATTTCGACAAAAGACCTAGAGAATGCCTAGGGATTCTTCCTCAGTTTCCTATCATGCTAGGTGGGAATATTTTCCTAGTCGATCTATTAGTGGTTCCAGGCCCTTTAAAATTTAATTTGATTTTGGGGCATGATAATTGTGTGTATGTGATGAATGTTATGGTGTCTACGCTCTTTTGTCTGATGAATTTCCCTCACAACAAAATCATTGTCACTATTGATTAGCTTTCATTTGATAATCACCATACTAGCTTGGATTTGCCTCAGGTTTCCCCTTTGTGTGTTCCTAGTGTTTGATTAGAATCTTCCCTACCACAAGTGAATTATGTGGTGTCTTATCCTTGGTGTTCAATTACTCTTGAGAAGGATCCTTTACAGATATGTTATCCGTCTTGATACAAGGTCTCGACAATTGATCAGGTGTTTTATCCGATTTGGGCATGGGAGCCCTTGCTTCCCCCTATTGGCATGAGTAATCTAGACTTTCCTATTGAGTCAGATATTGTTGTTTGTAAGACTTCGAGCCCTAGTATTTGTGAGCTATCGAGCCCCAGTTTCATGGATTTTGAGTTTCCTTTAGATGATGCCATATTTGAAGCTATGGTTTTGGATATTTGACCTCCTATTGAATTGAAATCTTTATTGGTTGGTTATCAAAGAATCCCTTGGCCTGAGCCTGGAAATGGGCTCTACCTAGAGCACTATTATTCATAATATGCAAGGTTTTACGGTCCTCTGTACATATTGTATTTTTAGAGTTTCTTGTTTTCAAGTTCTGTATCCCTTAATACTTGTCTTTATCAGAGGTTTCTATATTAGATTTATTAACTTCTAGGTAAGTGTTTTTGGTCTTATATACAGAAATTTGGAGACATTTTTCTTTGGTACCTTTCCATTGTTCTGACGTGTAATGATCTTGAAACTGGAATATAGGTTAGATTTTCCACTTCATTCATTTTTGCATTATTTGTTTCCTGTTTCATTCGGCCTTAGGATCGACCCCAATTAAGTTGCAATGTGGAACCTTATCTGTTTTTTAGAAGTGTCGGAATTCATGTGGTAGAGCCTACCTTCCATGGGCGTCCTAGTTTATAATCCCTTTGTATTTTTGGTACATTTTCATTCTGGCTATTACTCGTAGGACTCCCTCCCTTATATGCTTCCCACAATAGTAATATGGAGTCTATAGTTAAGCTCTTTTCAGACTCCTTAAAATTGAAAAGATTGTTGAGTGACCTTGTTCCTTTTACATTCATTAAACAATCCTAAAGGAACGTCTATTCAACACATGTTTACCCCTTTTTAGGACTAAAAATACTAATTATGAAAAATTTATACTCTAGTTTACGGACTAGAATAGTTCTCCTCAGTTTTGTTTTATACTTTTTTGGGCTTAAGAGACTAAATTTATGAAAAATGACAAGGGATTCCATAGTTAAGCTCTTTTTAGACTCCTTAAATATGAAAATATGGTTGAGTGATCTTGTCTCTATGATCACACTCATAAAATGGATTTGAAGAGACATATTTTCAGTATAAGTTTACCCCTTTTCTGGACTAAATTGACTCTATACGAAAAAGGAATACTCTAGTCTAGTATTGGCAAGAAGAGTTCTCCTTGGTATTATGTTATTCCTTTTCGAGCCCTGGAGACTAAACTTACGAAAAATACCATCATGGGAGCTTTACTTCCTAAAGTTGATTTGTAACTGCATTGCATATCATCTGCTCACACTTTTAGGCCTAATTCTAGCTTCATCATGTTGTTGTTGAACCCATTGCTTATACCTTCCTATTATCCCTTAGCCTTGCATTTTATGCCTTTGTGACTCGAAATCTTATCCCTAGAGGGAATGTTCCCTAAGTGACCTTATCCTGCACATGCTTCCTTGCATTGAACATAGGTATGTTCCCTATGCGACAAAAACATTTTTCTTTCCCTTGACACTCGTTTCCTCCACTGTACAATAAGATTCTTTTATTCCTTTTCAGGCTTTTATAATATGAAAAAGACAAAATAAAAAAACTAAAAAGAGGGGGGAAAAAATATATCGCTTTTATGGGAAACAATTTTTTCACCCTTGAACAAAGCACAATTTTGAGTTGTTATCTCATTATTTTGGGTCTAGTATGGCTTTAGGAGAATGTTTTCTCATTTTTGAGTTTTATCTCCTCTGGTTGGTTATTCTTCCAACCATTTGGAGTGTTTGTTGATGCCTATTGTGTCACAAATGTATCCCAGTTTATAGTCATGATTCCTAAGTCACATAATGTGTCGTGCTTATGTTCAAGGGAAATTTTCAACCTAAGTCGACCATTTTGCAGGTAGTTCCTGACCTTGCAAGTCGACCTTCCCAAGTCGGTCCAGTCAGTATAATAATAACAAGTATATGTCTCTTTGTCTGATCTCTTCCAAATCTTTGGCCTTTTCCACCCATCGTGTTGGATGATGGAGGATGCCTTAATGCCTTCCTTCCAATGGATCTCTTCCCATCGACTCTGACACATCTTGCTCTGAGAGAGGGATCTAGAGCTATGTTTGGTACATTGGGGATTGCAGTCATTAGTGATAGGTTCCCTCGCTATTGATAGTGGGAATACATCAATGTCCCCTGATCGATAGATTCTACTAGGTGTTTGATGCCATCTCATTCATTCACACTTGTTAGATTGTACCATGGTACCTTGACGCCCATTATCATCATCGATGGGTTTTATCTTGTTTGTTAACAGTATACATCAATGACCGGTAATCAAACGATGTCTTAATATGTTCAACCTTGACTCATTTATTCACACAGTGTATACTTGTACCATGATGGATCGTAGTGAAGACTTCGGGTGAAGTACGAGCACCACCTCTTTTGTGCTCCTTCCCGACCCATATTATGCCACCTCATATACATTGGTACTTGTAGAGGATCATCATTTTCTTTCCATTTGGTCCTAGATATCCTCTGTTATTGATCTTGAGACATAGCTCCATTATGTATCTTTGTGTGGATATGATCTACTTTGATATGGATCCACTGTGTATTTTTCGTGGCCATGCTTTATACTTCATTTATATCACATGGATCCATTGTGTATTGTTTGTGGCCATGGGCCATATCTATACTTCATATATTCCATGGATCCATAGTGTACTTGATTTGGCATCCATGCTTACATCACTCCTAAGCATCAATATAGCCTACTTGGGAAGAAAAAATCTTTCTTGATATTTGATGACGATTATTGTTCTTGAATATGTTGTTTGAGAACCTTCAGGGTACTTCAATGCATATTCTCTTCTCACAGTTTATAATTTATTTCAGCCATCATTTTTCCCTTATAACCTCACACATTAGGGGGCACCTATTATAGCACAAAATTCCACACCTATGCATTTGTGCCATGGCCTAACCCTTTCCCAAATCTTGCTAGACATTTTCCCAAGTTGTGTCTCCAAAATAATTTTAAAAAAATGTCTTTTTCACACATTCATGGGATCCTTTGATGAAAAGTACGGACATATGCAAATTCCTAATTTTCAACCCATGGATGCCGTAAAAAAATGGATAAATAAATAATCTCATATTTTTAGGTGGATTTTCGGTTGGGCTCGTTTCCCAATGTCCCCTACCCATACACAATGGAATCCAACTGCCCCAACCTATTGGGGAAGAGATGAAAGCACCCTTGAGGGATAAGGAGAGGTCAAGTCCCTTGGTGTAAGATTATGCTGCCAACATCTAGCAAGCCTCCCTTTCCTATAATTCTCTGAGCAACACCCCCTTGTTTATGGAAACTCCTTTTCTAGCATCTCTTTATTATCTATATGGCTATTAGGTGTATCCTTATCTCTGTTTGGGCCATCCAAGGAAGAGCATAGTGGCTGATTCAATGTTTGAGGTATTCTTGGAGGAACCCAGATAGTTGTCTTCGAGGCCATGCCAAAGGCGAGACAAGCTTGTAACTTACCTTTTTGATTTGGTGTTAATAGAATAGTTTATTTTCCCTCCTATCATGTGTTCATTGCATGTTTTTGCTTATTAAGTTTACTTTGAATATGATATATGACATGTATTCCCTTTGATTGTGTAACTATCTTTGTAGTAGATCTGATATTATGTCCATTTTGCAGGTTGTTTCCAATAAAGGATCTGGTTCTCGTCGAGAGAAAGGAGTGGGATCAACATTAAACGAGAGACATAAGGTGCACCCTTTCTCCCTTTTTCCTTCCCTAACTTCTCCTTGTAAATTAGTTATCCTTTTAGCCGTGCGTGCTTGTCTTGGATGGAATATTTCTATCTTCTCTATACAATCTTGATCTGTTGTGATTTCGACCCAAAATCATGGGGGAAATATCCCATCAATAGATATCCATACACAATGGAATTTCTCTCAATAAGATCCCTTGGTCTCCCTCATGAAATATTGCTTCTACCTTTGATAATGACTAGTGATTTTCCATGGTAAATTCAATGATCTATCCTTCCAAGGTAGTTTGGACCTAGAAGTCCACATCTCAACAAATCTGGTGATCCAACTTGTGAAGAGCGGTGGATTCGCAATCGTCCAATTAAATATTTTCTTGATGTGATATTTAAATTCTGCCTCTTCTTGTAACTGGTCGATCCACGGGTAGAAATATTCTTGTAATCAGATCCAGAAGATATCGTACTAATCACCGGTTGGTTTGGAATAGAAGATTGCATCCTTCACAACCCTCAAACATTTCTATCATAACTTATTTTCTTTAAATATAAACTCGACACACCTTATTTCCCACCATATTTCAATGTCATACTTAAAGATGCGATGTTGCATCCTCTAAAAACTCACTCAAAAGTTAGGTACCAGAAAAAGAACCATTTTTTGGCATGGAATTTGAGATTAGGTTTCTCGGAGGTTACCAGTTGTTGGCCCTTGACCAAGTTTTGGAGATCCTTTGTGAGGTTGACCTATTTTGGGACTTCAACAGGCTGTCGAAGGAAAATCACAAGTCAAAGTAGAGATCACGGAATCTCGGCCCCTTTTATGGTGTTTTTGGGATTAGGGATTATGTAATGAGTATGGGGATGCCAACCCATGGGTTTACCCATGTTTAGGCCCATTTTGTAAGCTCTCCTTCAACGCATGCAGGAAGAGAAAGACCAAGCCACAACGGCTCTGAAGCAAGCACAAGAGGAGGTGATAGATCAATGCAGGGTTGCACATTAGGAGAAGGCTACCATCCAAATGAAGTTCAAACAATAGAAAGCCCAGATCTAGCAAGAGAAAGAACAGTTGCTCATGGAGCAGTTTGGAATCAGAGAAGCAGTCAAAAGAGCACTTCGCTCTGTGACGGGCTTAGAGAAAAAGGAGGAAGACCCAGTAGAGAATCAAGTGGCAAGGATTGTTGAAACCATTCAACAACTTCAACAGAGAATAACAAATCTAGAGCTACAAACAGTGCCAAGAACTCCATAGGATGTGAGGGATCAAAGAGAAGAAAATGCTTGGAGCACATTTGAGAGAATCAAGGCCTTCGCCATGGAATGTAAAAAACTAAGTGATCACAGAGCGCAGACGTATGATCAACTCACTAAGGATCCCAAACTAAATACACTGGAGTCACAATTCTAGGAGGCCAAACAACAAGTAGCAATAGTTCAGGCACAGTTGAAGCTATTGTCAGTAGTTGAGAGAATGAAACAATCCCGGGAACAACACACTATCCAACAACAAGTCCATACCATACAGAGAAAAGTCATGGAAGTGACTCAGAGGCTCTAGCCAGCCTAGGACACAGCTTGATAACTGTTTGAAGAGATTGAAGGATGAGGAGCAGAACTAGAACAGGTAGTCACTATAGTTGAGCAATGATTGGAAGGACCTGTGAAAGAGGAAGTTCTTTAGGAGTTCACCGAGCAGGAGGCCTTGGCACAACAATAGGTCGAAGCAGCTCGAGCCAAGCTTGAGGCTTTTGAGGAAAAATTAACCAAATAAAAGTGACTTGGGATGAGTCACAGGTGAGTGTTGGGGGGCTGTTGGCCCTTGACCAAGTTTTGGAGATCCTTGGTTAGGTTTGACCTATTTTGGGACTTCGATAGCCTGTCAAAGGTGGAGCACAAGTCAAAGAAGATATCGCATAATATTATCCCCTTTTAGGGCATTTTTTGGATTAGGGCTTATGTAACGAGTATGAGGATGTTGACCGATGGGTTTACCCATGTTTAGGTCCATTTTGTAATGTATAAATAGAAAACTAGGCGATGCAAATGTGTGCGTGTGATGCTAGGTTCTAAGGGCAAGTGAAGGCCAATGTGCTAAGTGCAAGTGAAAGTTGTAATTTCTTTGTGCATACTGTGTGAGACTTGCAAGTCTAAGTGAAAGTAACTGTAAGAGACTGTGTAAGTTCTTTGTGTTGTAACCTAGCTCGAAGAAGGAGGATTTGGCGAGGTGCACACAGATCTCATGTCCTCTGTGGAGTAGGATTTTGATGCTATGTGCCTGTAATAAGTTTGACAAGAAGATAATAAAGAAGAGAAGAGTTTGTGGATGTAGCCCGAGGCTAGGGGTGAACCACGTATATCCTGTGTTATGGTTTCTTTGTGCATTTTGATTATTTACATGTGCCTTTGATGTGATTTATGCTTAGTGTTGTTATCTTTATGAATGTTAGAACCATCTGATATAATAGCTTAGTGCCTAATGATATGAATAGGATTCTAGATCTCATCTATGTTGATGTGCTTAGTTCTTGAATGTGTTGAATATTGTTGAATATTGTGTTGTGTTGTAATTAGGGTTTATCTACGCTGTAGACAAAGGTTAAGTACTAATGAATGACATCTGTTAAGTGTTTTGTTAGAGTATTGTAATCATAGATCTATGTCCCAGCTAAGGTTGCAGATACTGGAGTCTTGCAAACACCCTTGCCTGTACCTTGGGTGAGACTTCATATGCTTCGCAGGTGTTGCTGAAAGGGCTAGTAGTTAGGGTTTTGTTGGCGTGTTGTTGAAGCGTTGAACCCTGGGTCTGCCCCTGTGCCAACACCAGCAAAGGTATCATTGTAGTCTAGTTGCCCTGGCATATTCAACCTTCCACAAGGGAAGGAGGTATCACCCAAAGTGCAACTAAGACTTTGTCTGATAAAGTGAATTATAGAGGACACCTCGTCAGATATAGCACATCATAGCACAGTTCCATACTTATATGTAAAGAGATCATAGAATCAAAATCCTTAGATCAATAAATATAGTGAACATTCTATGTTGTGCAATGTTAAATTAAACACATACATTACAAAAGTTGCTAAAATAGTAATGCAATTAGTAAATACATAGCACAGGATAGGTTACGCAAAAAAAGAGACCATATATTCATCCTCATAATGAAATTTTTTGTGTTTGAATAATCCATCATATATTCATACCCTAGACTGTCATACACATATTTTTTCTCCATATCAATACTTATACAATAGGATTGGTAATGAGATATATGATATGGACTCTCACATTTTGCATAGTTGTAGTTCTTTCTTAGTAATGTTCAATAACAACAAATCTAAAAACCTTGCAAAAACACAACAACACACAAAAAACCCATGAAAACCCAGAACAAAAACCTAAAACATAATAAAATAGAAAAAGAACATAATCGAACCCCAACCCATTACATAACTGCATGATTTATAACTTTTTTGTGGGGCTTATTGGCTTCTTGATTCTGTTGTTATGCTCTCTTAATTCTGTGTCCTTCTGGAATGTGCTCGAATGTTCCATATATTTATACTTCTTCCTCCATCTAGTGCATCACTCGAACTGGCAATTGTATTTTCACCCCTTATATCTAATGTTGATGTGCTATGGGGTTCTGCAAAACCTTTATGCATATGCAAAAATGGTTCTTCAAAATGAAGGGCATGTTATCACTCAATTTGTACTTGTCCCAAAGAGAAAGGCTAAAGGAGGGAAAATTGGCGTAACATGAGGTTGTCCTATCACTGTCACCTTAATAAGACACCTCTTTCTATTTATGGATGATATCCTAGGGCAGACGTCCCTGGTGACTTGGGGGTTTGATAAGGTAAAGGTTTAAATATCAAGAAAGTTATCCCCTCTCACAAGTCACACTGATCAGAAAGTACCAGAGTTTTAGCAAATGAAGCAATGATATGCTTAAGTGTACCTGCCAAGAACAAAGCAACAAGAAAACACTATTTTTTGCAAGTAAAGTTTGATGTTAGTGCTTCATAAAACCTTCAACTTGTCAATGAAAGAAAAAAGTTGATAAAATATGAGGCAAACATAAATCTACAACAACAATGTATATATGATAATGGCTTCACAATCAATGCCTTAAATTAGCTTCAAAATGATCGAAAATGATAATATAATAATAGCTCTATGCTAGCATTTGTCGGAATCAAAAGAGGCAATGTAAAAATCAACTTTATCATTTGCTTTTAGGAGATTTTACTACTATAATATATGGTTGTATCTTACTTTTGTAACAACAACAAGAATGTTAGTAGATTAGTCTAATCCAGGGTTAGGAAGTGTTATCAAATAGCTTGAGGTATAAGATTTGAAGGTTGTTCTCATCAATCAATCAAACATAAGGTCTAGATCGATGTCTTTAGGGCTAATTGAGTCACTTTGTAGCAGAAATATTGAAGGAAACAAATGATAATGTGTGAGCTAAGGACAAATATGTATGATGGTTGAGGTGTTGGTAACCCAAGGCATCAATCAACAAGCCCTAGAAGGAAAACAACTACTAGGAAGTAGGTAACCCTAGGCCCTAGCAATTTTCCTTCTTCTTTAGCTCAAGCTTGAAGTAAACAATGGATTGATCAAGAAAATGATGCTAGAGTGCTACAATGGTAGGGATCTATCACAATGCTTCAAAGGATAGGATTTCTAGCACAATCTAGTAGGTGAAAAGCTATTAATACAAGGACAATAACATGTGCTTGATCTCCTAGGGTTTTAAGCTAGCAATTTCATAATCTTGAAAACAATTCGAAGTAAATGTACTATAACCATTCAAAGTAAAGAATAATTTCATAAATTCACTTACATTCACCAAGAATAATCTAGCAATTATCCTAGCTGAAGACTTTCCACTAAGAAAAATGCCAAAAACACCAATATAAGCCTCCTCCAAGAGTTGCGCACCACTTAATTTCAGCCAGAGAGCCTTAAATGAGCCAAATTTCAGACCTCACTTAGTGAGTCAAAGAATGATGATAAAATACAAGGGGGAAATCCCCTATTTATACAATGAAAATGACCTTTAATTACAAAATTAGGTAAAAAAGGACGACATGGAAGTTTACATGAGAAAATCCAATTTTACATAAATTTGTCAAGTAAAACCCTAATCTAATCTTTTTAGGGTGACGTCATGCCCCTCCTAGGGTGACATTAGCTTTCTTGCTGGAATGTTGACCCTCCAAGTGGAACATTGGGGCTCAAAACCCCTCTGGAACTGCCACACGTACCAACCAATGTCTTCCTCAATATAGGGGCCTCAACTAGTGACGTCAAGGCTCTGAATGATGATGTCAAGGGCCTTCAAGGGACAACATCATGGTGGGAGGGAAAGACCCCCCTGGGTCCAGGCCTGCCAGGTTGTCTTTGGTGGAACATCCTCCTCTCTCTCCGGTGGAATCCTCTAGTATACGTTTTTCCCTTGCCGGGGTCTCAACATCCATCTGGTGGGATTTTAGCCCTATGGAGGTCTGAACTAATCATCTCCCCATGTGTACCTATTCATCTGGCATGGTCCTACAACAACAAAAATTACTCCCTCCATGGGATCATAAGTCATAGGGATCATAACAATTTCAATCAAATCTAATAAACAAGTTATCTAAACATGTGCATAAAACCCCCCTTTCCTAGACAAGTGCTCAAAGACCTTATGACATTCTATAATAGGTTTGGAGAGGGTTTCAGGACATCCTGTTGGGATAATTCTCCTTAGATGTGGGATGTTTCCAGGTGAGGACCAATATATGTCATGTAAGTGCATGAGATGGTATGGGGATGTTTGGGCAAATGGGTGCAGTGATGACAGGGAAATATATGGCTTGCCTATGGGTGCCTCTGAAGAGGGTGAGCTAGACCTTGTCATGGATGCAAATGTTTCCAAGCCCATTCAATGCATTTTTACCCTTTTATCTTATTTCTTTTTATTTCAAGAAAATAGCTAGGGGACACTTCCCTAGCGTGGTGACTAGTGGTGATAGTGTTACCCACAAGAATTTCACAACGATGAGAAGGCTGGATCGTGATGATAACCCCTTTCTCTTGGATATGACACCAAGAGTCACTACCCTGGCGTGGTTACCAAATAAATGGTAGTGTCATACCACTACATGCCCATGGACCTAATAGGTTGGCTCATGATGATACCCCATATCTTCCAACTAGGTCTTGAGTTTATTTATTTTATGGGTCCCTCCCTTTTCTTACTAAGAAGCCTTTTATTTATTTCTCAAGGATCCTTGGGCGAAGCATTTGAAGGTTTTGATCCTTTGGCTTTTATCTTTTTCCAACTATTTTTATTTTCTGGGCCTTTAGCCCTTTCTTCCCACAAGGCAAGGTACAACCCTTTGCTAGCTTGGCAAACCCAATGCCCGAACCAATGTAGGGGATAGATGAGAGGGAAGATGATGAAAAGTAATAAGTATGGTGGGAATGGACGATGACCTTTCATAAAACCACCCAGTGGAAACTCACTCCTAAGGGAACCAACTTGCTAGGGCATCCTATCATCCCCCCAGGTGTGGACAAGTCGAAAGAAATAAAGTCCAAGCACATGTCATGAAGAAAAAGAGAATTAAATGCACATATTCAAATGCTTTGAGAATTAGAGTGACACATACCATGATACTCAGACTCATTACCTCATGGAACAAGACCCATTGCTGCTTCAGGACCAGGCTGATGGGATGGATATTGCTGTTGTTGAAAGGATGGATGTGTAAGAAGAAGTATGGGCCCTCCAAGGCCAAGTTCAAGTCAATATGGCTCTCGGTACTCCATGTCTAGGACCTGTGGGCCTCGAGACATAATCTCTTTAGTTATCCCTAGGCTAGGGGATAACAGGGCCCAATGAGTTCTTCTCAAGATCCACTTCGCCATCTTCATAATATTCTTTGTTTTTTTCAAGGATTCCTTTCTAATTTTCCATTTCCATAAAGAACACTCTTTCTTAGTCACTACCGCCATCATTATATTCATTAGATGAGGGACTATCTTTTTTTGAGTAGAGTATTTTCTTGAAGAATTTTCTTTTATTTTGTTTCTTGTTTCCTTTCTGATATTTCTTTTCTTTCTTGGGAACTTCTTCTTCATCACTATCCGAATTCTTAGCATAAGGACATTTAGAATCAAAATGACCAATTTTACCAAAAATGAAATCACATTAAGAGAATATTACCTTTGTACTTGCTAGTTCCTTTATTCAACCTCCTCTTAAAGTTGGCTATCTCTTCATATTCATATGAATCATCATTGTAGTTGAAGCTTGACTTTGAATTCTTCTTATTCTTTCTTGTCTTATTGGATTCTTTGAAATTTGTTTCCTTCTTGGATGGATTATCCTTTTTTGTTCTCATTTCATAAGCTATAAGTATTCCATGTAGCTCACCCATGCTCAATGTAGCAATATCTTCTCTTTCTTCTAGGGATGAAATATTAGGATTAAATCTTATTGGAAGATACCTTAGTACCTTTTGGACAATCATCGAACCTTTAATTTCTTCTCCTAATCCTTTAATAGTGTTCACTATTTCATGAACTCATAGAAAATAAACTGCAATATATTCATATTACTTCATTTTAAATTGTTCAAATTGACCTCCATAAGTTTGAATCTTGGCCCCTTTGAATTTGGCATCTCCTTTGTAAACATTTTGAAGTTTGTCCCAAATATCCTTTGTAGAGTCACAAAACATAACCTTGACATATACTGAATTTACCAAGCCACTCAGAATATAATTCGTAGCCTTCAATTTTTTTTCACAAAGCTTATTTTCATCTTTATATGTTGGTGGAGTGGCAGGTGCCTTGTATCTATTTACTATTGCTTTCCAAAAATCCAATCCTTGTTCTTGCAAAAACGTTTTCATCCTTCTTCTCCAAAAGGCATAGTTCTGACCATCAAACACTGGTGTTCCATTCTTAGTGCACTCCATGATCTACCATCTAGTGGTTAGACTATTTCTGAAGGAGCTTCTCTGATACCAATTGTTGGAATATCCACTAATATTGAGAGCGGGGTTGAATCAATAATAACATTTAAACATTGAGTTATCAACAATTTATCACTTATGATTGCATATAAGATATCATAAACATATAACCACAGATACACAATACATAAGAATTTTACGTGGAAACCAAAATGGGAGAAAACCACATAATATTTTTAATATATATCTTGAACATTTCATCCACATCAAGCACCAACTTCTAAGATTTACCAGCAAAATTGGAAGGAGGCACCAACACCATAATTTGCAGGCTCCAACCTGAAGGAAGCTACAACTACCAAGATTATCCAAGCCCAACTGGAAGGATGCTCCAACCTCCTAGTTTATAGGATCCAACCGAAAGGAATATCCAATTCCCTAGATTCTCCAGCTCCAACTAGAAGGAGACTCCAACCCCATAGTTTACAAGCTACAAATCTAAGGAACCTTGAACTCTCTATATTATCTAGCTCCAACCCCCTTTCCTTTCCCCTTCCTTCCTCCCTAAAACATAAATGAGAGAATCAACATGTCACCATTATTGTCATTAATACTTCATCATCATCAAAACTGATTCTTCCCAATAACCACATAAATATTATGACAAGATCTCCAAGAATATCCCCCAAATCATATACCAAAAATCACCAATATACACATCAAACCATGTGCTAAAAACCTCTAAGATATACCTCAAACATGTGACAAAAATCCAAGATATTCCTCAAATAATATACCTAAACCTCTAAGATATGCCTAAAATCATTTTCCAAAACCTCCAAGATATGCCTCAAAGTATATTCCAAAATCTCCAATACACAAGCCTCAAGACATATAGAAAAACATACCTTTCATCATGTAGAGACCCTAATGCATGAGATCTCGGAACATCAAACCTTATTCAACTTCATCATCAAGAATAGAGAATCTTTCTAAACCTTGCGAGACTAGACTAAGCAAAGGTCAGGGCCTCACATGTTGATTCTGGGAAAACCAGCGGGAGCCTTTTGGGAAACCATATACTTGACCCACGGGGGTCACCTCAGATAGGGTTTCCCGAAAACCCTTATGAAATTTGCAACTCCAAGAACTCCATCCTTCACATGATTATGCTATTTCATTTGCGCTAAGAGATCACACACTTCATTAATGAAAAATGAGAGGCTCTTGATGTGTATTTATATCCTTCCAAGTACCTCCTTTACTTTTCTTTAGGGTCAACCTATAACTTCTTGTTGGAATATTTTTTCTCCTTTACTTGATTTTAGGGTCGTCTTCTAACTTCTTGTTTGCAACTATTTAGGGGGGAATTTTACATGATCATCTTTAAGAGGGAATATCTCCTCAATCGTGAGGAACCACGTGGAATTCCACATACCTTTTGAAATGACTTGATGAGTTCTATCAATCCATGGAGGATTTGCATATAGTTGCAAATTCCTTCATATTGTTTTTATTCAAACAACTTTGGGCTTCATTACCAACTCTTTGGGGCTTCCTAACCATATTTTAAGGGATTATTGACCATACATTGTAACTTCTTTTCTTAACAACTAGGGATTCTTGTAGGATTCTTTAAGGTGTCTTCTCGTGAGGGCCATGCTTAGAGCTACGCCATAAGGGGACCACTTTGGAGACTACTTCAAATAAAACCATCACTTCTAGGGGCTTCTGTACCTACTTCAGGGCTTCTTCTAGGGCTGACATCAATGAAAACCAATTTTCCAACAATATCCTCCTTTGAAATTGATGGAAACACTCATACTCCTCTTGTGACCATTTCTCCCCCCATCTTCATGCTCTTGATATTTCTCTCCCCCTTTGAAATAAATGGAGAAGGGTGACTCCCCCTGATGATTTTTCGCCCCTTTTCTTCTTTGCAAAATTCGCTATAGATCAATGTGGGGCTTCTTATATATGCTTCCTTTCCTCTCTTTTTGGGATTCTTTTCCATTGGTACTTCTTGTTATTGTAATCCACTGATGTATATTAAAAGCGCTCATGTCAAGGTTCCTTCATCACTTGAATTGAAGTATTCATGGCTTGTCATGTCTTCACTAAGCTAACATAAATAACATAATAATTCAACAATCTCCCCTTGACAGTATAACTCCTGTTGATGGTTTCTCTCCCTCTGTCTTGTTGTGCCTCTCACAACTTTCCTTCTTGTGACTAGTTGGTTTCATTGATCCAGATTTTATGAGAAGAATGAAATGAATACATATTATTAAAATATGCTTAACATAGAATAACAGAGATACAGGAAAACTGGTTTTCTATTCAATAATGAAATAAGTCGAAACTGTAAAATGCAGCGAAAAAAAAGCTTGCTTGAATGGTGGTGGCTTATCTCTGAGAAGAGATGTGACGACTGCGCTCATTCGCAAGAAGATGATTACAATGAGGATCTAAAGGCATTTTTAAAATAAACAGGAATGTCAAAAACCCTAGACATCCAAAAACCTAACCCTAGGAGATGAAGCACCAAAAGTCATGTGGGCCCCATTTGGGTAAGTCAGTACATCAACTTCCCGGGGTCGTAACTTTTGCATACGATCTTCGTTTTAGGTGCACGATATCCCGTTGGAAATTTATCATCGAGGAAATTCCTTTTGGGGGATAAATCATGCCTTCAACTAGCATTTAGAAGCTTGATCTCGAAAAACCTTCATTTAGGCCCTCAAAATGGCCTCGAAAGTTAAAACTGCTAAAAATAGTAAATTGCCAAAATTGCCAGAAAACCGTTTTGAGCAAGTTGGAAATGGTGGGCGGCCACCGATATCCACCTAGATTAATCCTCCCTCCTTAGGAAGAAATTTTCTCCATTTCTTTGATTTCCCCCATCAGATGAGGAAATTTCTGCTGAATTTGGCCTCGTGTGAGCCACTCGCCTTGGTGTAGGAGCTTCTCTGCTTTGATGACTCGATAAAGTTGGATCCTTTGTTGTCGAGTGCCCTTGATCTATGTGTCCACAATATGATCATTGGATTCATGCTGCATGCAGTCAGGGTTGAGCTATGTTGGTGTCAACTGCTCTGATATCTCTGAGGTGTCCAATAATGGTGGGAAATACGGTCGAAGGAGAGCCACGTTGCAGACTGGGTGCAGGCCAAGGAAAGGGGGAATGTTGAGCTCAAAATAATTATCACCCACAACCTTGGTGATGGTGTACGACCCATAACGGAGTGGGCGAAGCTTCTGACGGGGCCCTATAAGGCATTATTTCTGCAAGTGCAACCAAACTTTGTCTCCCACCTAAAACTTATGTGGCACCCGATGTTGATCATGGTGTTGCTTATACTTGGCATTAGATTTATGTAGAATATCCTGAATCTATTGGCGGATGTGTTGGATCTGCTCAATAAACTGGGTGGATTTTTCAGCTTATGGTGGAGCAACAGATGAGTCAGCCAAGGTGGTCACCATGGGTAGGGAAACATCCATAGGGCCTAATGGGTGGAATCCCAACCCCACCTGAAAGGGGTTGTGGCTAGTTGATCTATGTAGGGCTCGATTGTAGCTATGTTGGACATAGGGAAGACTCTCATCCCATGTGCGGGGGTGTTTTGAATTGTACATGCGTAGGATATGTACGATTGTCCGATTGATGACCTCAGTTTGGCCATCTTTCTAGTGGTGGAAGGAAGTGGATTTGGTGAGCTTGGTATCCAACAGTGACTAGAGGCTCCACCAGAATGTGCTAAGGAATTGAATGTCACGGTCTGAGATAATGGTTTGTGGGATCCCAAAATGTACCCATACTCGTTCAAAGAATATCTTGGTAGTGGCTTCTGTTGTGATGTTCGTCTTTCAGGCGGCTAGAATAGCCATCTTGGAAAAGCGATCAACAACCACAAAAACACAGTCATTTCCCCTCTTGGTGGATGGGATTCCTGACATGTAGTCTATTGAGATGGATTCCCATGACCTTCTGGGAGTAGGAAGAGGGGTGTGTAGGCCCTGTTTCTTAGTGATCGGTTTGGCAATAACGCAGGCGGTGCAGGACCCGATATACTTGCTGACATCCTGTCGAAGTTTCGACCAGTAGAAATGTTTCTGCAGCACTTCCACTGTCTTTTTGATGACAAAGTATCCTACCACTTGACTGTAGTGAGCTTCCCAAATTGGATTCTAGCGCTTTCTTGATGAAACGAGAAAATGGCCCAAACGACACAACAACCCATATTGAATATGAAAATTAGCGACCATTGAGTTTGCACCCAACATTTTGTAGGTGGTGGAGAATTCAGGGTTTGTCTCATAGAGGTGGGGCCATTCGAAGGTCTCGTGGTCGCAAGAGTCTAGCACTGTGGTGAGTTCCGTGACTAGAGGTCGGCTAAGGAAATCAACAACTCGGTTGGAACTTCTTGTTTTATACTTGATGTTGAGGTGGAACTATTGTAAGTATGTGGACCACTTCTGATGGTGATCATTCTACAATTTTCCTTGGGTATGCATGAACTATAGTGGCTTGTGATCAGTGTGGATGACTGTCTCCTTCCCAAGAATTTAATGTATCCATTGGTGACGGGATTTCACATTGGAGTACATTTATTTTTCATAAGTAGGTTACTTATGGATGACATCTGATAGTGTCTCACTATGATATGCCACGGGATAGCCGTGTTGAGTTAGAATGACACCCAAAACATAGTCTGAACCATCTATCTCAATCTCAAAGGGATATTGCAGGTCTGATAATGAAAGTACTGGGGATGAGCACAAATTATTCTTCAAGTCATCGAAGGATTTTTTTTGGGACAAACCCCACACAAATTTTTCCTTACCGCCACCCCTAGTTACTTGGTTAAGGGCCCATGCGATATGAGGGAATCCCAACATGAACCTGTGATAGAAATTAGCAAGGCCCAAGAAGCTCCAAAGTTCAGTGAGTGTGGTTGGGGCTAGCTAGTAATGAATGACCTAGATATTGACTGGATCCACATGCACACCATGCCGATCAACAATGTAGCCTAAGTAATGGACCCTGCCCATGCTGAAGGAGCATTCTTCCAAGTTTGTATATAGTTTGTGTTGCCACAGGGTGTGCAGAACTTGTTGAATATGATACAAGTGTTCCACCCAAGTCTTGCTATAGATGAGGATGTCATCCAGATACACCACTACAAAAGTATTGGTGAAATCTCGTAGGATATTTTCCATTATCCTCATAAAAGTTGTTGAAGAATTTGTCAAACCAAAGGGCATGACCAACCATTCAAAAATATCTTCTTTTGACTTGAAGGCAGTCTTCCATACATCTATTTGTTCTATTGGGACCTGGCGATATCCATACTTCAGATCAATCTTATTGAAGTATTTGGCCCCCATGAGCTGATCAAGGAGGTCGTCAATTCAGGGAATCGGGTACCGATTTCAGACTGTGATTTTATTTAGGGCCCGATAATCAATGCAGAGTCGTCAGGTCCCATCTTTCTTCTACACCAGCACGATTGGGCTCCCACAAGGTGATGAGCTGGGATGTATGTTCCCCTTATGGATAATTTCTTGGATCTGCCTCTTGATCTCCTCATTTTCTAACAGAGAGAAGCAGTAGACTGTCCCATTGGGTTGCGATGTGCCCGGGGTCAGATCGATGGGATGCTTTACCTGGCAGTGCAAAGGTACCCTAGTAGGAGAGGAGAAGATATCTAATTATTCTTCCACAACCTTATCCACCTACCTCTATTGTGTGAAGAGATCGATTATGGAGGCCTTGGATGTGGCTGCGATCTTTCACTCACTCTGAGAGAGAATCACGAAGAAGACAAATTTCTCGGTCTAAGAGATGACCTTCATGCATTGCTTGGCATAGATCAAGGAAATAACACTAGGAGGGACTGCCTCGGGTATCCTGTACAATTTCCTATTCAAAGTAATAATAATAATACGAGGCCTAGACTCATATAAAACATGACGTTTCCATAAATAAGTTTGTCCCAAAAGAACATTACAAAATTCGAGAGGAGAAACATCACAAAATACCTCGTCTTTGAAGGTCTTGATGTCGTACGACAGTCGACACTGTTGGAAGATGCGGAGATCGCTTCCTTGGCAGATCCATCCAATGGTGTAGGGCTGTGGGTGCGACGTTGTCGACAAGGTCAGCTGCTTGAGGACCTTTTCCGAGATGAGGTTCTTCTGGATATCGCTATCAACGATGAAGTGCAACGGGGTGCCTTTTACCCACATCTATGAATGGAAGAGGCACTCTCCTTCTTCTGGATCGTCTGGTTCATCATGCTAGAGCTTGGTGGTAGCAATAGTGGCACTAGATTCTGCATCAATGATCCATCTTGCCCTTTCTAGTTCGGACTCAGATTCATAACCCACATTTGATTCAAATTCTTTCACTTTGGCCACCAATGACTTCTTTGAGTGACAGTCAATAGTTTTATGCCAAGGGCTCTTATGGAAGTCGCACCACTTCCTGGTATATTTCTTTGTATTTCCAGTGTCCTTGTTTTCTTGCGTCTTGGATTGGTTGTCCTAATATTATCTATATTTTCTCTGTCCTTTGTTCTATGGGTTGGGGCCACCCCTTCCTGGCTTTTTCTATGAGAGGTTCCCAGGCCCAAATTGCCACATCTTTTGTTTGAGATTCTTCTTGATTTTGACGACATATCGGTAGGCCGCGCCCAAGGACGAGATGTCTAGAAATTCCATTTTGGTTTGGATGTATCTATGTAGAGCACCGTGATACTTGAGCACCAAATGTCATTCTGAATCTTTGACACACAGCTTGGTGTGCAATGTATGGAAGACATTTGTGAACTCTTGCACTGCTTGGTCTCTTTTTTTCCGCAGTGTGGTCCATTTGGTATACAAGTCGTAATAACTTTTGACAGGGTAGTATTTTTCCTTAATAACATCCCTGAAGGATTCCCAGGTGGCCATGACTGTAAATAATGAGGGTTCCTCTTTTTCCTTTTTTCTCATAAAAAGTTTCCCACCAATCTTTGACATGGGGAATGTCTTTAAGGAGTGAAAAAATAATATTTTCTCTATTCGAAAAGTTATGGACAGAAAAATACCCTTCTAGTAGATTCAACCACTTGTCTATAGCATATGCATATATCTGAACTTCAAATATAGTAATATCGAAGTTGATTTGTACCTTGAAGTGGGAGGCCCCTCTTCTCAAGGAAGATGTGTCTCCTATTGGTAGTCGCCGAAGGATTTGTGCGAAACTATCCATCATCTCATTCCTCTATTGCGTGATGGATTCCTCAAGCAATATTTTGAAAGGATATCCTGTCCCGTCATCTTTATTTTCTCCTGCCATGAGAGATCACTTGGGCATGTGAGAGATTTTTTCCTCAAGAGAAACAAGCTCTAGACCTAATTCTTTGTACCGTGACCTCGTTGGGGACATGCATTAAGAAGACAAGGAGCAGACCACTCTGATACCACTGATACACTTTTGTTCTTCTTCCTTTTCTATCGTCATGGAGATGGGACCCTTTTGAGTATGAATTTGGTTATATCTTAGTCTAGAATTGTCATAGCATGGCCTTTGACTATTTATTATTTCAATCAATATTTTGGTGTTGTTGCCAAGGTTTTGTCATACGTCCTTCTTCTGAAGCTCCTTTCTTAGTGATACTATTTTAGCTTCCAAAGACTCGTTTATTTTTTTCTTTTCTTTCAACTATTTTTTTAGTGTTTCTTCAATCACTCTAGCTTCTTCCAGCTGAACATTTAGATTTATGATAATCTGTTGAACTTCTTCAGAATTTTTGTTGGGGTTTTGAGAATTCTCCTTTAGCTTGATCAATTCTTCCTTGAGGGACTTGTTTTTCCTCCTTTCTCTTTTTAGATCACTCAAAGCATTGATTAGTTCTTCCTCAATATCCACTTCTCCTTCTTCATAATCTTCTTCGTCATTTTCAAGGGATTTTTTTTGAGTTTCCATTTCCCTAAAGAGCACTCTTTCTGAGTCACTGTCACTATCAATATCCTCATCAGATGAGGAACTATCTTCTTTTGAGTAGAGGATATTCTTGAATACTTTTCTTTTATTTCCTTTCTTGTTTCCTTTACAATGTCTCGTTTCTTTATTGGGAACTTCTTGTTCATTACTTTCTGAATTCTTATCATAAGGAAATTTAGAAGAAAAATGACCAATTTTACCACAATTAAAGCACTTTAATGGAATCTTGCCTTTGTACTTGTCGGTTCCTTTATTGAACCTCCTCACAAAGTTGGCTATCTATTCATATTCATCTAAATCATCACTACTGATCCAGGTGGATATTAGTGGCCAGTCATGTTGAGATTTTATGTAGCTTTAGAAGTTATTCCTAAATGTAATTGTATTGGTTATTCCTAAGTGTAATTGTGAAAGGGTTTATTGATAAGTCATGTCTTTTAGGTCTTTCAGAGTATAAATAGAGGTTATATCGAGTCATTTTGATCACTCATTAAATATAAGTACAAGAGAGTAGTACGCACTTATCTACGAGGCTATTCTTGGTTCGTGTCTGGGTCTCTTTGGTCTTGATTTCATGAAAGAGCATTGTATGAAATTGTACATGTTGGAGGAATCTATACCGAGGAAAGTTTGCAAGGTTTTATCCCCCTTAAGAGTTTCCCTGAGGATGTATCTTAGTGTTCCGTGGATATCTATCTTTCAGTTGTGATCCTTTTGCATATTAAATAATAATAAAAGAATATAATACTTTAACTGTTGGAAAAACAAAAATAAATCAACATGGTATCAGAGCAGGCCTGAAAAAGAATATTTTTCTGTAGATTTTTGGAAGTGTTTTTGAAAATTAACTTCATTTTCCCAAGCAGGATGACTACCAACACAAAAATTGATGATAATCTGGAAGGAGCATAAAACTTCAGAGCATGGAAGTAGAGAGTAGAACTCCTTCTGGAAGAACATGATTTATAAATATTTGTTGAGAAGGAAGTTCTAGAACCAGATGAAGATGAGGCCAAGGCAAAGCATAAAAAGAACCAGGCCATGGATAAGAGGATTATTGTAGACTCAATCGAGGAGCATCTGACCCACCATGTTTCTCCATTAAAATCTCTGAAGAAGATGATGGATGCATTGACTTGGCCATTTGAAGGAAAAAACATCAACATAAGGATGACATTGAAAACCCATATGAAGAATGTGAAGCTTCAAGATTCAGATTCCATTCACTCTTACTTCTTAAGAGTGAACCAGCTCAACGAACAAATTGAAGCTATTGGAGACATTGTTGATGAATAATAAATGGTGATGACCACCTTGAATGGTCTCCCAAGGTCATGGGACTCATTCATTCAAGGAATATGCTCAAGGAGGAAGCTAATCAAGTTTAGGAGATTATGGGAAGATTGCACTCAAGAGGAAGCAAGGTAGGTAGAAAGAGAAGAGAAATTGATGGGTGATGATCAATCTTTATATGCTCATACAAGCAAAGGAAAGAGTAATAAATAACCCTCATCCCCAAATCAACCTCAAAAGTCGAAGAAGAATCAAAGAGACTATTCAAATGTGATGTGTTTCAGTTGCAGAAAATTGGGACACGTTGTAAAATTTTGTCCCCTTATTATTAAACTAAAAGAAAAGGAAAAGGGCAAGAGGCATCATTCTCATGTCATTGAAGATGATTAACCACCGAAGAAAATTGCAAGAGAAGATTATTCAAGTGATGATGAATACATCGTAATATCATCTCTCATATGAAAAGTCACCCCTGGAAATGATACTTGGTTGGTGGATAGCGGTGCTTCTAATCACATGACAGGGTATAAAGTCTCTCTGTCAAACTTAATTCATAAATATTCACCTCATAATGTGAAGTTGGGTGATGATTATCAGTATCCAATCAAAAGAGTAGGAGAGGTCTCCTACAAACTAGATTCCAGGAAGGAAATGAGGATGAAGGACATGCTTTCTGTACCAGGTTTGAAGAAAAACCTTATTTCAATTTCATCTTTGGATGAGAAGGGTTTTAGGGTTGTATTTGTAGATAGAGACGTTCTCAGGTGGTCAAAAGGAAAGACGTTTGATGATGCATTTTTTATTGGTTTCCAAGAAGGATGATTGTATAAATTAAAGGGGTTTTCATATTCAACATTGATTCACAACACTGTGAATTCAAGTGAGCTATGTCATAGGATATTTTCCCACCTACACTATAGAGCTTTACCAATCATGAGAAATATGGTAACAAGATTACTAGAGATTCAGGTGAATCCATATGGAAAGTCCAAAGGTTGTGCACAAGGAAAGAATGTGAAGAACCCCTTTCCAAGCAATGATAATAGAGCCAAAGGAGTCTTGTATATTGTATACTCGGACGTATGCAGAGTGATGTCAACACCATCGCTCAATGGGTACATATATTATGTATCTTTTATTGATGATTACTCACACAAAACTTGGATTTACTTCTTGAAGTCAAAAGGTTAAGTATTTGTTCAGTTTAAAGAATTCAAGGCACTAGTAGAAAACCTAACATAAAGGAAAATAAATATGTTGAGATTAAAAGATGGAGGAGAATTCACCTCAGATGAATTCTTAGATTTCTGCAAAGAAGTTGGGATTAATAGGGAGCTCTCTACTCCCTATAATACACAACAAAATGGAGTGGAAGAGAGAAAGAATCGAACAACTATGGAAGTAGTGAAGGCCATGATACATGATCAATATTTACTTATGTATCTATGGGAAGAAGATGTGATGAAAATTGTGTACGTACAAAACAAAAGTACCCATCGAGTTCTTGAAAACAAGACACCGGAGGAAATGTTTTCAGGAGATAAACCAAAGGTCAACCACCTAAGGATATTTGGCTGTCCTATATATGTACATGTACCCAAGGACAAGAGAAAAAAGTTGGACCCATCTGGAAAGAAAGGCATATTTATTGGGTATAGTGACACAATGAAGGCCTATAGAGTATACATTCCTGGTCACCAAAAGATCAAGATTATTTGGGATGTAGCCTTCAATGAGGATGTGGATTTTCACAAGTCAAAGTAGGGTTGTGCAGAGGAATCTCATTATGAAGAGAATGGAGTTCCTAGAGACGATAAGACAAGAGAAGTGGAAGAAGAGGAATCCATTCCCGAGGATCAGGATATGGCCAAACCACAGAGGCCTATGGAGAATCCTACACAAAATATAATACCAATTGGGAACAAGAGGCCATAAAATATGCAGAGAGATATGGTGCCTAGGATGGATCATCTAGGAAAGTCAAGAAACCAAAACTGTATCCTGGCTATGTGGAATTATTGTGTGATATCATTTATGTAGAGACTACCATCTATGAAGAAGTTGTAGGAAAGAAAGTATGGAAGGATTCCATGGTCAAGGAACACCAGTCAATAGTGAAGAATGATGTTTGGGATGTGGTTCCCAGACCCAAGGAAAAATTAGTTGTGAGCTACAAGTGGATATTCAAGACGAATCAT
Organism: Picea engelmannii; assembly: GCA_009831015.1. NCBI lineage: Eukaryota > Viridiplantae > Streptophyta > Pinopsida > Pinales > Pinaceae > Picea > Picea engelmannii. Next base: position 155,799 of record ML793798.1, read on the forward strand.
GTTGCAGATGGAAGCATTGAGAAATACAAGGCTAGATTTGTAGCATGAGGATTTTATCAGAAGGAAGGAATTGAATACGAGGATAATTTTTCTCCTGTGACAAGATATACTTCAATAAGGGTTGTTCTTGCAATAACTATTGTGATGAAATGGAAGCTTCATCAGATGAACGTGAAGGAAGAATTTTTGAATGGGGTAATAGAGGAAGAGGTTTACATGGAACAACCACAAGGATTCGAGACACATGACAGGGAGATGCATGTGTGTGGGTTAAAGAAGGATATATATGGATTGAAGCAGGCACCGAGAGCATGGTATGGTCAGATTGACGGTTTTGTGATGAGCTTGGGATTTACCAAGAGTAGTGCAAATACTAACCTTTAATTCAAGGTTGAGGATGATGGACCATTGATATTACTACTATATGTGGATGAATTGTTTTTTATAGGAGTGGAGAATCTCATCATTGAGTGTAAGAGAAAACTCGTTGTAGAGTTCGAAATGAAACACCTAGGTTTGATGCACTACTTTTTGGGTCTAGAGGTATGGAAGAGGAAGAATGAGATCTTCCTAAATCAGGGAAAATATGTTGTGGATATCCTAAAGAGGCTCAGAATGTTGGATTGTAAACCGATGGCTACACCAATGACATCAAATATAATTTTTTTGGATGACATGACTTCATATGTCTTGGATGCTACATTATATAGGAACATGATTAGATCATTGATATATTTGACAAATACATGACCAGATATATGTTTTGTTGTGAACACTCTGAGTCAGTACATGGTTGACCCCAAATGTGTTCACCTGATTGCATTAAAAACATGTGATGAGGTACCTTAAAGGTACAGTGGATTATGGGCTCAAGTATGTTGTAGACAATGAGACCAGTCTACTTGGATATTCAGATTCAGATTGGTTTGGTAGTGTTGCAAATCAGAAAAGTGCATTAGGATGTTTCTTCACTTTGGGATCTAGTATGATTTCATGGATCAGTAAGAAGAAGTCATGTGTGGCACTTTGTATAGCTGAGGAAGAGTATGTGGCATCATGTGCAACAAGTCGTGAAGCAATGTGGATTTGGAAATTGTTGACTAGATTATTCGATATTGCGATGGAGGCAACCTGTATCTTGTGTGATAATAAAATTTATATAAAGTTGTCAGAGAACCCAATGTTTCATGATAAGTCGAAGTATATCAAAATCAGATATCACTATATCATGTATATGGTGCAGAAGGGAGCAGTGAGGCTCCAATATGTGGCTACCGATGAGCAGGTTGCAGATGTGCTGACAAAGCCATTGTCAAGGATGAAGTTCAAGTACTTCAGGGACAAGTTTGGTGTAGTCCCTCTTCAGAGGGAGTGATGGATTCAAATGTTATCACAGGGTAGTGGATGTCATGATGACATATTGTAGCTATTGTAGAGCTAATCACTGGCCCTGGATGCATGCTGAATAGATGAGGGACAAACTTTATCGTAGGGTACTGGATATCATGCATAAGATATCCGAGCTTTCTATAGGAAACTGGATAGTATCATGATGACATGTTGTATATATTGGAGAGCTACCCACCGACCCTGGATGCATGCTGTGAAGTTACTATGGATTTCCTATGATGTATAGATTTGTGTGTTTGACAATCAATGGTCATTAGCTCATGTGCATGGTGACAGTGTTAGAGTTGTGCCAGATATAATACCTTCCTCATTAAGAGGGAGTGTTGAGATTTTATGTAATTTCGGAAGTTATTCCTAAATGTAATTGTATTGGTTATTCCTAAGTGTAATTTTGAAAGGGTTTATTGATAAATCATGTCTTTTAGGTATTTTAGAGTATAAATAGAGGTTATATCAAGTCATTTTGATCACTCATTGAATATAAGTATAAGAGAGTAGTACACACTTATCTAGGAGGCTATTCTTGGTACATGTCTAGGTCTCTTTGGTCTTGATTTTGTGAAAGAGCATTGTATGACATTGCACATGTTGGAGGAATCTATACTGAGGAAATTTTGCAGGGTTTTCTACCCCTTGAGATTTTCTCTGAGGATATATCTTATTGTTTTGTGGATATCTATCTTTCAATTGTGATCCTTTTGCATATTAAATAATAATAAAAGAATATAATGCTTTAAATATTGAAAAAATAAAAATAAATCAACAAACCACCTATTCCAACTAGATAATCTTGGCAATTTCTTAGTTTGGAATTTTTTTCCTAGTTTTTGGGTCTTGAATTTCCGAGGCCATTTTGAGGCCCTAAACAATATTTTAGGGATTGCCACAATCACTAAATTAAGAGTCAAAGTTTAAAGGCATAATGTGTAATCCTCAGATACACATTTCCAATGAGCTATCATGTGCCTAAAACGGAGATCGTATACAAAAGTTATGACCCCGGGAAGTTGATGTACCAACTTACCCCAACATGGCCCACATGAATTTTGGCGCTTCATCTCCTAGGGTTAGGTTTTTGGATGTCTAGGGTTTTGTAATTCATGTTCATTGTAAAACAACTTAGGGAGCCTCATTTCACTCATCTTCTTGCAAATGAGCGTAACCGTCACATCTCTTATTAGAGATAAGATGCCACCATTCTAGAAAGCTTGTTTCAGTCTACATTTTACAGTTTCAACATATTTGTTATTTAATAAAAGTCAAGTTTTACTATAACTTTGTTATTATTCATTGTGTATTTGTGTTAATATTATAAATATTTGTTTCATTTTATTCCACTCAAATCTGGATCAGTGGTATGAGAGCGGTCTGCTCCTTGTAGTTTTTAGTGCATGTCCATGACGAGGTCAAGGTATAGAGAGTTAGGTCTCGATCTTGTTTCTCTTAAGGAAAATTGTTCTCGCATGCCTAAGAAACCTTCCATGGAAGGAGAAAATAAATATGATGGGACAAGAGATCCTTTCAAAATGTTACTCGAGAAATCCCTCAAGAGACAGAGGAACAAGATGATGGACAATTTTGCACAAATCCTTCGATGAATGTCAAAAAGCGACACATCTACCTCAAGCGGAGGTGCCGCCCCCTTCAAGGTACATATCAATTTTTATATTCATATATTTGAAGGTCAAATAGATGTATATGATGTAGATAAATTGTTAAACCTTCTAGAAGGGTTTTTTTTGTCCATAACGTTTCTGATAGAGAAAAGATTACATTTGTGCTCCTCAAAGCCATCCCCCATGTCAAATATTTGTGGGATACTTTCTGTGAGAAAAAGGAAATAGAGGGATCCACATTATTTGAAGTTTTACCCACTTGGGGTTCCTTCAGGGATGTTATTAAGGAACAATACTACCCCATTGGAAGTTATGATGACTTGTATACAAGATGGACCACACTGCAGCAGGAAAGATACCAAACAATGCCATAGTTCACGAATGTCTTCCATACCTTGCACACCAAGTTGGGTATCAAATATTTTGAGCATCACTTGGTTCTCAAGTACCGTGGAGGTCTGCATAGATACGTCCAAACATAAATGAAGTTTCTGGATGTCTCGTCCTTGGTTGTGACCTATTGATATGTTTTCAAAATCGAGCAGAAGCTTAAACAAAAGACACGATGATTTGGGTCTGGGAACCCCTCACAATAAAATCATGGAAAGGATAGTCCCAACCCATAGAAAAAAGGGAATATCAAAGATGGAAAACCTCAGGACAACTAGTCTAAGCTGTAAACAAAGAAGGACAATGGAAATATGAAGAAAGACACTGAGAAGTGGTGTGACTTCCATAAGAGCCCACGGCATAACACTGATGATTTTCGCTCAAAGTAGTCATTGGTGGTGGAGGTGAAAGATTCTAAATTGGATATGGGTTCCGACTCAGAGTTAGAACCAGAAAATGGGAGACAAATTATTTATGTGGAACCCAGTGCTACTGTTTCTACCACCAATATCCATCCCAGTGAGCTTGATGAGCCAGAGGAAGACGAGTGTTTCTTTCATTCAAAGATATGGGTGAAGGGTACTCCAATGCACTTCATCACTGATAGCGGTAGAAATAAGAAACTCATCTCAATGGAGGTCATCAAGTGGTTATACCTGCTGACAACTCTACACTTGTAGCCATACACCATCTGATGGCTCCACCAAGGAAGCGATCTTCATGTCAGCCAACAATTCTGCCTATCCTACAACATCAAGCCCTTCAAAGATGAGGTATTGTGTGATGTCGCTCCCCTTCAAGTTTTTCAAGTTATTTTGGGCTAACCTTATTTATGGAAACTTCATGTTGTATATGAGTCTAGGCCTTGCAGTGTTATTATTACTTTGAATAGGAAATTGTACAGGATACCTGAGGTAGTCCCACCTAATTCCATTTCCTTGATCTCTGCCAAGAAATGCAAGAATCTCATCTCTTAGACTGGGAAGTTTGTCTTCTTCGTGATTCGCTCTCAAAGTGAGAGAAAGTTTGTAGCCACATCCATGGACTTCATGGATGATCTCTCCATGCAACATAAGTAAGTGGATAAGGTAGGAATAATACAAAGACAACTTCTCCTCACCCACTGGGGTACCTCTACACTATCAGGTCAAGCATCCAATCGATATGACCACTAGTGCATCGCTACCCAATGGGAGAGTCTATAGTCACTCTCTATTATAAAACAAGGAGATCAAGCATCAGATCCAAGAACTGCTCCAAAAGGGGCACATCCGACCTATCTTATCACCATGTGGAAGCCCAATCGTGCTTGTGTAGAAGAAAGATGGGACCTGGTGAATCTGCATTGATTACCAAGCCCTAAATAAAATCAAAGTCAGGAACCAATAACCGATTCCAAAAATCAACGATATCATTGAACATATCAAGGGGGGAAAATACTTCAGTAAGATTGATCTAAAGTATGGATACCATTAGGTCCTAATAGAGAATACATATGTATGGAAAACTTCCTTCAAGTCCAAATAAGGTCTTTTCGAATAGTTGGTCATGCAATTTGGTTTGATGAATGCCCCAACAACTTTCATGAGGATGATGGACAATATCTTGTTTCCTTTCACCAATTGTTTTGTGGTGGTGTATCTAGATGAAATCCTCATCTATGATAATACTTGGGCGAAACACTTGCAACATATTCAGTAGGTTCTGCATAGTCTGCGACAACACAAGCTATACCCAAATTTGGAAAAATGCTCCTTCGATATGGATAGGGTCCAATACCTAGGCTACATTGTTGATGAGCATGTGGTGCATGTTGATCCTGCCAATATCCAAGTCATTCATGACTATTCATCCTCAACCACCCTCACTGAGCTTCAGATATTTTTAGGCCTTGCCAACTTCTATCACTAGTTCCTGTTGGGATTATCCCATATTGCATGGGCCATCAACCAGGTAACCAGGGGTGATGGTAAGGAAAAGTTCAAGTGGGGCATGTCACAATAGGAAGCATTCAATTATTTGAAGAAATTCTTGTGCTCATCCCCAATTCTCTCTTTACCCGACTTGCAAAAGCCCTTTGAGATCAAGACAAATACTTCAAACTATGTTGTGGGTGCATTTCTAACTCAGCACAAAAATCCTGTGGCCTATCATAGCGAGACACTATCAGATGTTGTCCATAAGTACCCCACTTACAATAAAGAAATGTACTCTATTGCGAAATCCTACCACCAATGGAGGCATTTAATTCTTGGGAAGGAGACAATCATCCACATCAATCACAAGTTGTTGCAGTTCATGTAGACACAGGGAAAATTGTAGAATGCCCGCCATTAGAAGTGGTCCACATACTTGCAATAGTTCCATATCAGCATCAAGTATAAGACATGAAGCATCAATCAAGTCATTTATTTCCTCAACCTCCCTCCAGTTGCAACACTCACCACGGTGCTAAACTCCTGCGGCCACGAGACCTCCGAGTGGCCCCAACTCTATGAGATAGATCCTGACTTCTCTGCTACCTACCATATGTTGGGCGCAAACATAGTTGTCACTCATTTCCATATTCAGGATAGGTTGTTGTGCCATATGGACCATCTATTCATTCCATAAAAAGAGCAAGCGAAGATGATTTTGGAAGCCCACTACAGTCGGGTGGGAGGACACTTCGTCATCAAAACGAAAGTGGCAGTGTTGCAACAACATTTCTATTGGCCGAAACTTCGACAGGATGTCAACAAGTATATCAGGTCCTACATTGTCTGTGCCATTTCCAAATAGGAAATTAAGAAACAAGGCATGTATACCCCTCTGTCTAATCCTAAAAGGCCTTGGGAATCCATCTCGATTGATTACATGTCAGACCTATCGTCCACCAAGTGGGGAAATGACTATGTTTTTGTGGTGGTGGATTGTTTTTCTAAAATGGTGATTTTGGCCGCCTGCAATAAGAGCATTACAGTAGAGGCCACTGCCAAGATATTCTTAGAATGAGTATGGATACATTTTGGGATACTAGAAACCATTGTCTCAGATTGGGACAACTAGTTCCTCAGCAGATTCTGGTCGAGCCTCTGGTCACTACTAGACACCAATCTCACCAAATCCACTGCCTTCCACCCCTAGATGGATGGTCAAACCAAGGTTGTCAACCGAATGATCATTCATATCCTACACATGTATAATTCCAAGAATCCCCACACATGGGATGAGAGTCTTCCCTATCTTCAACACAACTACAACATAGAACTACATAGCTCAATCGACCAGATCCCCTTTCAGTTGGGGTTGGGATTTAAACCATTGGGTCCCATGGATGTTGCACTACCCCTTGCAGCCACCTAGGCATACTCATCCCATTCTCAAAATGAAGCCAAAAAAATACACCAGGTTCATTGAGTGGATCTAGCACATCCACCAAAAGGTTTAGGATATTTTACAGAAGTACAATTCCAAGTACAAGTAGCGTCATGATCAACACTGGGTGCCACACAAGTTTCATGTGGGAGATAAAGTTTGGTTGCACTTGTAGAAGGAACGCCTTACGAGGCCCCATAGGAAACTTCGTCCACTCTGATATGGACCTTACAACATCATCAAGGATGTGGGTGATAATAATTTTGAGCTCAACATTCCCCTCTTCCTTGGATTGCATCCAGTATTTAATGTGGACCTCCTTCGACCATATTTTCCACCATTATTGGACACCTCAGACATACAAAAATAGTTGACACCAAAATATCTCAAACATGAATGCATGGAACAGGGATCCACTAATCATATCATGGACACACAGTTCAAGTGCACTTGCCAACAGAGGATCTAGATTTATCGGGTTGTCAAAGCAGGGCAACTCCTGCACCAAGGCAAGTGGTTCACCCGGGGCCAAATTCAACAAAATTTTCCTCATTTGATGGGGGAACTCAATGAAATGGAGACCATTTCTTTATAATGGGGGAATATTGATCTAGGTGGATATCGATGTCCACCCACCTATTCCAATTGTCTCATCTTGGCAGTTTTTTCCCAGTTTTTGGGTCCTAAACTTTCAGGGTCGTTTTGAGGCCCTAAGCAATGTTTTTAGTGCTTTCCACAATCAAAATATAGATGGAGTTAAAGTTTGATGGAATAATTTGTATTCCTTGTATATACCTTTCTAACGGGCTATTATGCACCTAAAACGAAGATCGTATGCAAAATTTACGACCCCGGGAAGTTGATGTACCAACTTACCCCAATGAGGCCCACATGACTTTTGGCGCTTCATCTCCTAGGGTTAGGTTCTCTTATGTCTATGGTTTTAGAATTCATGTTCATTTTAAAAAGTATTTGGGATCCTCATTGTCCTCATATTCTTGCGAATGCGCATAGCCGTCACATCTCTTCTCAGAGATAAGTTGCCACCATTCTAGCAAGCTTGTTTCAGTCTGTATTTGATAGTTTCAACATATTTCTTATTTAATAGAAGTCAATTTTTATTGTATATCTGTTATTATTCACTGTGTATCTATTTTAATATTAAAAATATGTGTTTCATTTATTTCCTCTCATAAATCCAGATCAGTGGTGTTAGAGCGGTCTACTCCTTGTCGTTTTTAGTGCATGTCCCCGATGAGGTCATGGTATAGAGAGTTGGGTCTCGAGCTTGTTTCTCTTGAGGATAACGACTCTCGCACACCCATGAAACCTTCTAGGGTGGGTGAAAATAAAGACGACGGGACAATAGATCCTTTCAAAATGTTACTCAAGGAATCCCTCAAGCGACAAATGAATGAGATGATGGACAACTTTGCACAAATCCTTCGACGGCTACCAACAAGCGAACAATACTACCCTGTTTAAAGTTATGATTACTTGTATACAAGATGGACCACATTGCAGCAGGAAAGAAACCAAATAGTGCCAGAGTTCACCAATGTATTCCATACCTTGTGCACCAAGCTGGGTATCAAATATTTTGAGCATCATCTGGTGCTCAAGTACTGCTGCGGTCTACATAGATACATCTAGACAAAATGGAGTTTTTGAATATCGCATCCTTGGGCCTGGCCTATTGATATTCTATCAAAATTGAGTAGAAGCATAAACAAAAGATGCAACAATTTGGGTCTGGGAACCCCTCACCATAGAAGCAAGGAAAGGGCAGCCCCAACCCATAGAACAAAGGGAAAAAAAAATATGGAAATCCTCAAGACAACCAGACTAAGCTGCAAACAAAGAAGGACAATGGAAAGATGAAGAAAGGCATAGGGAAGTGGTGTGACTTCCATAAGATCCCCTGGCATAACAATGTTGATTTCCACTCAAAGCAGTCATTGGTGGTGGAGGTGAAAGCCTCTGAATCAGATGCGAGCTCAGAATCAGAGTCAAAACTAGAAATGGGGAGATAGATTATTGATGTAGAACCTAGTGCCACTATTGCTACCACCAAGATTAATCTTGGTGAACCTGATGAGCTAGAGGAAGGATAGAATCTCTTTCATTCACAAATATTGGTGAAGGGTACTCCACTTCACTTCATTGTTGATATCAGTATCTAGAAGAACCTCATCTCAGCATAGGTCATCAAGTGGTTGGCCCTACTGAAAAACATTGCACCTGTATCCATACACCATCGGATGGCTCTTCTAAGGAAGTGATATTCACTTCAACCAAAAATTATGCATGTCCTATGGAATCAAGCCCTTCAAATATGCGGTATTGTGTGATGTTTCTCCCCTTGAAGTTTGTGAAGTTATTTTGGGCCAAAATTATTTATGGAAATTCCATTTTGTATATGAGTCTAGGCCTCGAAGTGTTATTATTACTTTGAAAAGGAAATTTTATAGAATACCCGAGGTAGTCCCACCTACTGCCATTTCATTGATCTCTACCAAGTAATGCAGAAAGGTCATCTCTCAAACTTGAGATTTTTTTCTTTTTCCTGATTCGCTCTCAAAGTGAGTGAAAGGTTGCAGCCACATCCATGGCCTCCATGGCTGATATCTCCACGCAGAAGAATCAAGTGGATAAGGTCTTGGAATAATACAAAGACATATTCTCGTCACTCACTGGAGTACCTCTACACTGTTAGATCAAGCATCCAATCGATCTAACCCCCAGCTCATTACTACCCAATGGGCTAGTCTATCCCCCCTCTCTGTTCGAAAATGAGGAGATCAAGCACCATATCCAAGAACTGCTCCAAAAGGAGCACATCCAACCCATCTCATCACCATGTGGAAGCCCAATCATTCTTGTATAGAAGAAAGACGAGACCCAACAACTCTACATCGATTACCGGGCCCTAAATAAAATCACAGTTAGTAACCGGTACCCAATTCCCCGAATCGACGATCTCCTTGACCAACTCAAGGGGGCCAAATACTTCAATAATATTGATCTGAAGTCTATATACCATCAAGTCCCAATAGAGCAGATAGATGTATGGAAAACTTCCTTCAAGTCCAAAGAAGGTCTTTTCGAATGGTTGGTCAGGCCCTTTGGTTTGACGAATTCCACAACAAATTTCATGAGGATTATGGATGATATCTTGTGGCATTTCACCAATTATTTTGTGGTGGTGTATCTAGATGAAATATCATGTACAACAAGACTTGGGCAGAACACTTGCAACATATTCAACACATTTCTGCACACTCGGTGATAACACAAGCTATACACAAATTTGGAAACTCTTATTTGGTATGGACAGGGTCCAATACCTAGGATACATTGTTGATGAGCATGGGGTGCATGTTGATCCCACCAAGATCCAGGTCATTCGTGACTGGCCAGACCCAATCACACTCACTGAGTTTCAGATATTTTTAGGCCTTGTTGAATTCTATTGTAGGTTCGTGTTGGGATTCTCCCATATTTCATGGGCCCTCAACCAAGTAAATAGGGGTGGTCGTAAGGAAATGTTGTGTGGGGCATGTCACAATAGCAAGAATTAGATGATTTGAAGCGACTCTTGTGTTCAACCCTAGTGCTCTCATTACCCAAACTGTAATAACCTTTTGAGATCAAGACAGATGCTTCAGAATATGTTGTGGGACACCCCGTGGCCTATCATAGCGAGACATTATTAGATGATGTCCGTAAGTACCCTACTTCCGACAAAGAAATGTATTCCATTTTTCAAGCCTGCCTCCAATGGAGGAATTACATTCTTGGGAAGGAAACAGTCATCCACACCGATCATAAGATGCTATAGTTCATGTAGACATGGGGTAAATTGCAGAATGACCACCATCAGAAGTGGTATGCAGACTTGCATATATTCCATATCAACATAAAGTATACAACAGGAAGCACCTATCGTGTCATTGATTTCCTCAATCTCCCTCCAATTGCAACACTCACCATGGTGCCAAAATCCTACGACCAGGAGACCTCCAGGTGGCCCCAACTCTATAATATAGATCCTGACTTCTCTGCCACCTACCAGATGTTGGTCGTAAACAAAACTGTCTTTGGTTTCCATATTCCGTATGTGATGCTGGGCCATATAGAACATCTATGAGTTCCATCAAGTGAGTGAGTGAAGTGGATTTGGGAAGTCCACTACAATCGGGTGGGAGGAAACTTCTGCATTGAAAAGATAGTGGCAGTGTTGTAGCAACATTTATATTGGCCCAAACTTCAACAAGATGTCAACAAGTATATCAGGTCCTGCACTGTCTATGCCATTTCCAAATCATCCATTAAGAAACAAGGCATGTACACCCCTTTTGCTACTTCTGAAAATCCATGGGAATGCATATCGATGGATTACATGTCAGGCCTTCCGTCCACCAAGCGGGGAAATGACTGTGTTTTTGTGGTGGTGGATCATTTTTCTAAAATGGCGATTATGGTCACCTGTAAGAAGAGAATTACAACACATGACACTGCTAAGATCTTCTTCGAACGAGTATGGGTACATTTTGGGATACCACAAACCATCGTCTCATATCAGGACAATCGGTTCCTCAACACATTATTGTTGAGCCTATGGTCACTGTTGGACACCAATCTCACCAAATCCACTACCTTCCACCCCCAAACGGATGGTCAAACCAAGGTCATCAACCAGATGATCATGCATATCCTTCACATGTACAATTCCAAACATCCCCACACATGGGATGAGAGTCTTCCCTATGTTCATCCTAGCTACAATACAACACTACATAGCTCAATTGACCACAACCCCTTTCAGGTTGGGTTGGGATTTCAACCATTGGGTCCCATGGATGTTTCACTACCCCTTGCGATCACCCAGGAAGACTCATCCCATGCTCAAACTGAAGCTGACAAAGCTACTAGGTTCATTGAGAAGATCCAACACATCCACCAATAGGTTCAAGATATTTTATACAAGTCCAATGCCAAGTACAAGCAGCTCCATGATCAACACTAGGTGCCACACACATTTTAGGTGGGAGATAAAGTTTGGTTGCACTTGCAAAAGGAATTCCTTATGGAGCCCCATCAGAAGCTTCATCCACTTTTCTATTGTCCTTACACCATCACCAAGTTTGTGGGTGATAATTCTTTTTAGCTCAACATTCCCCCCTTCCTTGGCTTGCATCCAATATTTAATGTGGACCTCCTTCAACCATATTCTCCACCATTATTGGACTCCTCAGAGATAGAAGAACAATTGACACCAACGGAAATCAACCCTGATGGCATGGAACATGAATCCACTAATCAGATCATGGACACATAGGTCAAGGTAACTCTCCAATAGAGGATCCAACTTTATTGGGTTGTCAAAGCAGGGAAACTCTTGCACCAATGCAAGTGGCACACCCAAGGCCAAATTCAACAGAAATTTCCTCATCTTATGGGGGAACTCAAAAAAATGGAGACCATTGCTTCCTAATGGGGGAGGATTTATCCAGGTGTATATCTGTGGCCACCCACCTATTCCAACTAGCTCATCTTGACAGTTTCTTAGTTTGGTAGTTTTTTCCTAGTTTTTGGGTCTTGAACCTCTGAGGTCGTTTTGAGGCCCTAAACAACATTTTTAGGGCTCACCATAGTCAAACTCTAGAGGGATTGAAATTTTAATGACATAATGTGGAGTCCTCGGATATACCTTTCCAATGGTCTATCGTGTTCTAAAATGAAGATTGTATGCAAAAGTTATGACCCTAGGAAATTGATGTAGTAAATTACCTCGACAGGGCCCACATGACTTTTGGCACTTCATCTCCTAGGGTTATTTTTTTTTATGTCTAGGGATTTGGAATTCATGTTCATTGTAAAAAGGCTTTGCAAGCCTCATTTTACTCATCTTCTTGTGAATGAGCGTAACTATCACATCTCTTCTCAGAGATAAGCTCCCACCATTCTAGCAAGCTTGTTTCAGTCTACATTTTATAGTTTCACCATATTTCTTATTTAATAGAAGTAAAGTTTTATTGTATCTCTATTATTATTCACTTTGTATCTATGGTAATATTATAAATTTGTGTTTCATTTTGTTTCGCTCATAAATCTTGACTGGTGGTATTGGAGCGGTCTGCTCCTTGTCGTTTTTAGTGCATGTCCCTGACGAGGTTAAGGTATAGAAAGTTGGGTCTCGAGATTGTTTCTCTTGAGTAAAATTGCTCTCGTACGCCCAAGAAACCTTCCATGGGGGGAAAAGGAAAGACAACACAATAGGAGATCCTTTCAAAATGTTACTCATGGAATCTCTCGATTGACAAACAAATGAGATGATGGACAAATTTCCACAAATCCTTCAACGATTGCCGACAAGCGACACATATACCTCAAGCGGAGGCAACGCCCCCTTCAAGGCGCAAATCAATTTTGATATTCCTATATTTGAAGGTCAAATAGATGCAGATTCCATAGATAAATGGTTAAACCTTATATAACGGTATTTTTTTGTCCACAACTTTTCCGATACAGAAAAGATTACATTCACAATCCTCAAGGTTGTCCCCCATGTCAAAGATTGGTGGGAGACTTTCTGTGAGAAAAAGGAAATTGAGGGATCCACATTATTTGCAGTTGCACCCACTTGGGGTTCTTGCAGGGATGTTATTAAGGAACAATACTACCCTATTGGAGTTTATGAAAACTTGTATACAATATGGACCACACTGCATCAGGAAAGAGACCAAACAATGCCAGAGTTCACCAATGTCTTCCATACCTTGCACACCAAGATGGGTATCAAATATTCTGAGCATCATCTGGTGGTCAAGTACATTGGTGGTTTGCATAGATACATCTAGAAATAAATGGATTTTTTGGATATATCATCCTTGGGCGCAACCTATCGATATGCTCTCAAAATCGAGTAGAATCTTAAACAAAAGACACAGTAGTTTGGGTTTGGGAATGATCCAGAATCAGATCCAGGAGGCTTCCCAGGTCAAGAAAAGGCTAAAAAATGAAATTTCTCGGAATCAGATGAAACAATTCCACGACCAACTCGTTGCACTGATTTTAGCCATATATTTACTTTCTCAATCGGGTGCCGTATGCGAGAGTTATCACACTCTGACCTTTTTTCCAAACAGGCAAAAAGTCAAATAGGTCAATGGTAAAATAGTCAACACTGACGTCATCATGATGTCAGAATGATGTCACGATGATGTGGAAGCATGAAAGATGGAATAGGTACAATGGGCAGGCTATACAGCTAATGTGGACCAACCCAGAGGTGACACATGTCACCACTGGAAGGATGACATGTGGCACGCTCGTATAGGTACCACATGGCCCTACCATACAGTGATACGTGGCAGCTTGCAGCAGGTACACGTGGAAGACAACACCAGGTAGGACGTTGACAGGGACAAATCATTGACTGACACATGGCATCAGAGGACAATGAATGGTGGGGTGCCACATGGCACCCATTGGTTGGACATTGGGTTCATATGCAAAAAATTGTGGAGTAGCAGGAATCGAACCGACGACCTCTCCCACGACAATAACGCTTTCACAAAGGCTGAATTCCATTGTGCCATGATGGTTCTTATTATAACATAGCACAAATATCATATTTGAAGTTCAAATATGTTCTAAATGGGGGCGGAAAGGGCTGGGGCTAGGCCCCAGCCCACAGTTTATGTACCTTCATATGCCCACACCCAAAAAACAAGCGCTTCACTCCAACAAATGCATGGGCGTCGGGGCCACGAGATCTGGAGCTAGTCTTTGGCACACCCGATGCCATAAGACTAGGGCTGGAACCACAGACTAGGCACATATATAGGGCGTTGTCTCATGCATTTGTGCCACGTGACCACAGACTTCAGGAAAGGATCTAGCGCACAACCCTTTGGGATGGTGCTTGGCCACATGTCTCTCTATATGACCAAGTTTAAGCAACGTGTGCTAGTCTAGGGGTTTATCCCTAAATATATTGCAAAGTGGGTTTTTATTATATGGTTTTGTTTTTTTAATTGATTTTTGGCCTGTTAAGAGAGGATTTTTCCCATTTTTGGGGGATATTGGGCCCTTTTTGAGGCCAGATCTTGGGAGGAAGTTGGGTGATGATAAAAAAATTCAGATCTATATAAACCAAGCCTTATTGATTCCTTGGATAAGATTCAGAGAAGATTTATTCTGAAGGAAAACCAAGCCAAAGCCATTTTTATGCAGGGAAGCTGTTGAGGAGCGCATCTTTGCGGGCCATTTCTGGGAGCTCTGATAATCCATTTTGAGTATCGTATCTTCTTTTGGGTTCTAGAGATCTGAGAGAACAAGACCAGATAATTCTTTTAGCCTTATGGCACTATTGTGATGTACTTATTGAGCTTTGAATAGAAATAAAGAAGCCTCACCCACCAAGACAAAGGCCCGGAGACGTAGGCGAGATTGTCGAACTTCGTTATCACTTCTCTTGTTATGGTTTTCTGTTCTTATTGATTCATTTAAGTTATGTATATGTTTTTATGGCTGTGACATATTCTCATATCTTAGTCTTCTTTATTTAATCTACTTAAATGGTTAATCAACACATGCTTAATAACTCAACCACAATCATTTAAAACATCATTTCGGATCAAGTGGTATCAGAGCTATTTGACTTTTGGATTTGAGTTTTGCATGTTAACTAGAGAAAATATACATCGTGGTGAAGGTGAGCTTGTTGAAGAGAATCCATTAATTGGATTGAGAAAGAAAGCTTCTCACACAGAGAAGATGGCATCGGAAGAGGGAATTTCTCAGGATGAGAAAGAGTTTCGAAAAATGTTCTTTTCCATGTCGGAGATGATGAAAGTTTTGTACGAGGATTACTTGGAACATAAGAAACCAAATATGGGTGAATATTCAAAGGGAAAAAGTGAAGAGGGAGAGGATCCACCTTAGATTCCTCCTTCACCTCCATCATCACCTCCTTCTTCTTCAAGTTCAAGTTCTAAATCCAATGCAAAGAAACATGTTCATAAACATAAGAATGAAATTCCATTGTTAAAACTTGATGTTAAGTTTGAGTTACCCATATATGATGGTGAAGTTAATGCAGAGAGACTTGAAAATTGGGTCAGGAAGATGGAGGTTTACTGCAGTGTGCAACAGATCAAGGATGAGGCCACACAAATCAAGTTGGCATCTTTGAGACTTGCAAGTACAACTCTCATTTGGTGGCAAAGCAAGTTGCAAAATAGAACACAACAAGTGGGTAATGTATTTCCATCATGGAAAAGCTTTATTTCTGCACTTAGGAAACAATTCTATCCTTTGGGTTATAAAGAAAAATCATTAATTGAATGGCAATATTTAAAACTAAGAAAAGGACAAATAGTGCAAGAATACACTGATTGCTTTCGAAAAAAGGCATTGATGTTAGATATCCTTTTACATACACAGGAAACTCTTATAAAATATATAGGAGGTTTACCTACACATATTAGAAACATTGTATTCATGTTGGACCCAATAACCTTGATGAATTTTTTTTTCAAGCGACATATATTGAAGCATGGAAAGAAGGTGTATCAGGGGAATCATCTTCAAGGAAAGAGGACAAGAGGAAATCGCATGGAAAAAAGGAAAATGTAGTGACGAGAAAAGAAGAGAGGCCCTCTTGCAAGCATTGGAAGAAAGAGGGGCATGATGAGGAGCGTGCTTGGCAGTTGCATCCTGAGAAGAGGCCAAAGTGGTTCAAGGAAAAGAAAGTGAGGAAAGAGGTTGCAGCGACAACAAGACCGACAGACTTGGGATTGGATTTAGGTGATGAATCAAAGGTCTCATTGGTTGGTATGACAGGTAAAATTGGTGAAGGAATTGATTATAGAAGTAACTTGTTTCATATAAGGGTAATCATGCAACACACTAAGATAGACACATTAATCGATAATGGATCTCAATATAATCTAATTTTAGAAGAATTGGTTAAGCAATTGGAATTAAAAACACAAGTACATCATAAGCCTTACACACTTAAATGGATAAGCAATCATCATCAAATGCACATAACAAAGTAGTGCACAATCAAATTTGCAATTTCATCTAAGTATGTGTATGAGGTAACATGTGATGTAGTGCCATTAAGAGAATGTGGAATGGTCTTAGGTAGTCCATACTTATATGATCACAAGGAAATCTTCTATAGGACAAAGAATCAATATCAATTAACCAAATCCGATCAAGATTATGTGGTTCATGCTCATCATGTTAAGCCAAATAAAACACTTCAAACAATGGAACAATTAAAGAAGGCATTTCAAGTAATAAACAAACCAATAATTATTTCAAATGAAGTAATCGATCTTAAGCAAGAACGTGAAATGATTATTGAATGGAAAATCAATCACATTTTGCTTCAAGATAAGCTCATGTCGTGCAAATATTACAAGTACATTAGCTCATTTGCAGTTATGTTTTTGATATTATCATTAGTAATGTTATCTACATGGATGATAGTGGCTTCAGTAAAATGTGATAGGGTTCAAATGGCTAACAATATGTTGTCAGTTGTCATGATTGTGTTACAGTTGATCTTGATGAGACAGGTGCATAGGACAGAGTTCAGAGATAGAGGACAAGCCGGGTGGCCTATCTCGAGCTTGTTGACTGGTCAGTAACCTTTTTGGAACCAAAAGGTCCTCAGTGGGGAGGTGTGATCCAGAATCAGATCCAGGAGGCTTCCTAGGTCTAGAAAAGGCTCAAAAATGAAATTTCTCGGAATCAGATGAAACCAATTCCATTACGACCACCTCATCATGCTGATTCCATCCATATATTTACTTTCTCAATCGGGCGTCGTATACGAGAGTTATTGCACTCTAACGGTTTTGCCAAACAGGCAAAAAGTCAAACATGTCAACAGTAAAAAAGTCAACGTTGACATCAACATGATGTCATGCTTATGTGGCAGCATGACACGTGGAATAGGTATAGTGCGCATGCTATACAACAGATGTGGACCAACCTAGAGGTGACACGTGGAATGCTCGTACAGGTGCCATGTGGCAGATTGCAATAGGTACATGTGGCAGATAGAAGCAGGTATAGTGTTGATAGGGACAGATCGTTGACTGACACATGACATCGGACGACAATGAATGGTGGGGTGACATGTGGCCCAGACTTGGGCTTCCACATGGCACCCATTGGTTGGACATTGGGTTCATATGCAAAAAATTGTGGAGTAGCAGAAATCGAACAGGTGACCTCTCCCACGAGCATAACACTTTCACAAAGGTCGAATGCCATTGCGCCATGATGGTGCTTATTATAACATAGCTCAAATATCATATTTAAAGTTCAAATATGTTCTAAATGGGGGCGGAAAGCTGGGGCTAGGCCCTAGCCCACGGTTTATGTAGCCACATACACCCACACCCAACAAACAAGTGCTTCACTCCAACAAATGCACGGGTGCGGGGGCCATGGGATCTAGAGCTAGTCTTTGGCGCACCCGATGCCATAAGACCAGGGCTAGAACCATATATTGGATGCATATATAGGGTGCAGTCTCATGCATTTGCACCATGTGACCATAGACTTCGGGAAAGGAGCCAACACACAGCCCTTTGGGCTCGAGCTTGGCCACATGTCTCTCTATATGACCAAGTTTAGGGGGCGCACGCCATTATAGGGGTATTATCCCAAAATATATTGCAAAGTGGTTTTTATTATATGGTTTTGGATTTTTAATTGATTTTTGGCATGTTAATAAAGGAATTTGCCCATGTTTTGGGGATATTGGGCCCTTTTTGAGGCCAGATATTGGGAGGAAGTTGGGGGATGATAACAAACTTTAGATCTATATAAAATAGGACTTCTTGAGGCCATGGAGAATATTCATAGCAGAGTTATGTTGAAGGAAAACCAAGCCAAATCCATTTTTATGCAAGGAAGTTGTTGAGGAGTGCATCTTTGAGGGCCATTTCTAGGAGCTCCGATCATCCATTTTGAGTGTCGTTTCTTTTGTTGGGTTCTATAGATCTGGGAGAAAAATACCAAATTAGTATTGTAGCCTTATGGCACTACTACAATGTAATTATTGAGCTTTGAACATAAATAAAGAAGCCTCACCCACCAAGACAAAGGCCTGAAGACATAGGTGAGATTGTAGAACTTCGTTATCACTTCTCTTGTTATGGTTTGTTGTTCTTATTGATTCATTTTAGTTCTGTATATGTTTTTATGCCTGTGACATATTCTCATATTTTCTTCCTCTTTCTTTAAGCTCCTTAAATGGCTAATCAACACATGCTTAATAACTGAACCATAGACATTTAAAAGATCATTTCGGATCAAGGAACCCCTCTCAATAGAAGTAGGGAAAGGGAATCCCCAACCCTTAGAACAAAGGGAAAAGAAAAGATGGAAAACCGCAGGACAACCAGTCTGAACCAAAAACAAAGAAGGAAAATGGAAAGATGAAGAAAGACACTGGGGAATGGTGTGACTTCCATAAGAGCCCCTGGAATAACACTGTTGATTGTCTCTCAAAGAAGTCATTGGTGGAAGAGGTGAAATCCTATGAATCAAATGCGGGTTCCAAATCAGAGTCATAATCAAAAAAGGGAGACAAATTATTAATGTGGAACCCAGTGCCACTGTTGCTACCACCAAGATCCAGTCCGGTGAACCTGATGAGCCAGAGGACAACGATAATCTCTTTCATTCACATATGTGGGTGAAGGGAACTCTACTACACTTGATCATTGATAGCGGTAGCTAGAATAAACTCATCTCGATGGAGGTCGTCAAGCAGTTGTCCCTGTCGACAAAGCCACACCCGTAGCCTTACACCATCAGATGGCTCCGCCAAGAAAGACATCTTCACGTCATCCAACAATTTCGTCTTTCCTATGACATCAAGCCCTTGAAAGGTGAGGTATTGTGTGATTTCATTCCCCTTGAAGTTTGTGAAGTTCTTTTGGGACAACCTTATTTATGGAAATTCCATGCTGTATATGAGTCTAGGCCTTGTAGTTTTACTATTACTTTGAACAAGAAATTGTATAGGATACCCAAGGTAGTCCCACCTACTTCCATTCCCTTGATCTCCCCCAAGTAATGAAGGGAGGTCATCTCTTAGACCAAGAAGTTTGTCTTCTTTGTGATTCACTCTCAAAGTGAGTAAAATATTGCAGCCACATCCATGGCCTCCGAGACTTATCTCTCCATGCAACAAAAGAAAGTGGATAAGGTTGTGAAAGAATATAAATACATCTTCTTCTCACCCACTGGGGTACCTCTACATTTTCATGTCAAGAATCCAATCAATTTGACCCTCGACGCACCACTACCCAATGGGCTAGTCTATCACCACTCTCTATTATAAAATGAGGAGATCAAGAATCAGATCCAAGAACTTCTCCAAAAGGGGCACATTTGGTGTATCTTATCACCATGAGGAATCCCAATCGTTCTTGTGTAGAAGAAAGACAGGACATGGCAACTCTGCATCAATTATCGGGCCCTAAATAAAAATAAAGTTAGGAACTGATACCCAATTCCATGAATCGATGATCTCCTTGACCAGATCAAGGGGGAAAAAAACTTCAGTAAGATTGATTTGAAGTCTGGATACCATCAGGTCCAAATAGAGCAGACAGATGTATGGAAAACTATCTTCAAGTCCAAAGAAGGTATTTTCAAATGGTTGGTCATGCCCTTTGGTTTGACGAATTCCTAAACAACTTTAATGAGGATGATGGAAAATATATTAGGGCCTTTCACCAATTATTTTGTGGTGGTGTATCTGGATGACATACTCATCCACTTGGGCGGAACACTTGCAACATATTCATCAGGTTCTGCACACTTTGCGATAGCACAAGCTATACGCAAATTTGGAAAAATGATCCTTCGGTATGGATAGGGTCCAATACCTAGGCTACATTGTTGATGAGCATGGGGTGCATGTTGATCTCGCCAAGATCCAGGTCATTCGTGACTGGCCATCCCCAACCACACTCACCGAGCTTAAGATCTTTTTAGGCCTTGCTATCTTCTATCACAGGTTCATGTTGGAATTCTCCCATATTGTATGGGCCCTCAACCAAGTAACTAGGGATGGTGGTAAGGAAATGTTTGTGTGGGGCCTATCACAACAACAAGTGTTCAATGATTTGAAGTGATGCTTGTGTTCAACCCCAGTGCTCTCATTACACAACCTGCAACAACCCTTTAATATAGATATAGATGCTTCAAGCTATGTTGTGGGTGCATTTCTCACTCAACATGGACACCTTGTGGCCTATCATAGTGAGACACTACCAGATGTTGTCCATTATTACCCTAATTATGACAAAGAAATGTAATAAATTGTGAAAGATTATCGCAAATGGAGGCATTACATTCTTGGGAAGGAGACATTCATCCACATCGATCACAAGTCATTGCAGTTCATGCAGTCACAGGGAAAATTACAAAATGACCACCATCAGAAGTGGTCCACATACTTGTGGTAGTTCCATCTCAACATCAAGTATAAGATATGAAGCACCAATTGTATCATTGATTGTCTCGTCCTCCCTCCAATTACAACACTCACCACGATGCTAAACTCCTTCATCCATGATACCTCCAGGTGGCCCTAACTCTATGAGAGATATCCTAACTTATCTTCCACCTACCATATGTTGGGCACAAACACAACTATCACTGGTTTCCATATTCAGGATGTTTGTTTTTTCAATTTGGGCCATCTTTGTGTTCCATCATGCGTGTGGGCGAAGCTGATTTGGGAAGCCCACTACAATTGGGTGGAAAGATAATTCAGCGTCGAAAATATAGTGGCAATGCTGCAACAAAATTTCTATTGACAGAAAATTTGACAGGATGTCAACAAGTATATCAGGTCATGCACTCTTTGTGCCATTTCCAAACTGACATGTACACCTCTCTTCCTACTCCTGAAAGGCCTTGGGAATCCATCTTGATGGATTACATGTCAGGCCTTCTGTCAACAAAGCAGGGAAATGACTGTGTTTCTTTGGTGGAAGATTGTTTTTCTAAAATGGCGATTCTTGCCGCCTGCAAGAACAACATTACAGCACAAGCCAATGTTGAGCTCTTCTTCGAACGAGTATGGGTACATTTTGGGATACCAAAAACCAACATCTCATATCGAGACAGTCAGTTGCTCAGTACATTCTAGTCGAGCCTCTGGTCACTGTTGGACACCAAGTTCACCAAATCCACTGCCTTTCACCCCCAGAAGGATGGTCAAATTGAGGTAGTTAATAGGATGATCATTCATATCATGCGCATGTACAATTACAAGAATCCCTACACATGGGATGAGAGTGTTCCCTATGTTCAGCACAACTACAATAGAGCACTATATAGCTCAACTGACCACAGGCCCTTTCAAGTGGGGTTGGGATTTCAACCATTGGATCCCATGGATGTTGCACTACCCCTTGCAGCCACCCAGGAAGACTCATCCCATGCTCAAACTAAAGCCAAAAAAGATACCAAGTTCATTGAGCGGATCTAGCACATCCACCAACAGGTTCAAGACATTTTACAGAATTCTAATGCCAAGTACAAGCAACTCCATGATCAACATTGGGTGCCACACAAGCTTCAGGTGGGAGATAAAGTTTGGTTTCACTTGTAGAAGGAACATCTTACGGATCCCCATCGGAAGATTTTCCCACTCTTCTATGGACCTTAAACCATCACCAAGGTTGTTGGTGATAATTTGTTTTTTCTCAACATTCTCCCCTTCCTTGGCTTGCATCTAGTATTTAATGTGGACCTCCTTGGGCCATATTTTCCACCTTTATTGGACACCTCAGAGATAGAAGAACAATTGAAACCAACATAGATCAACCCTAACTGCATGGAACATGCATCCACTAATCATACTGTGGACACATAGGTCAAGGGCACTCACCAGCAAAGGATCCATCTTTATTAGGTTATCAAATCAAGGCAACTCCTACACCAAGGCAAGTGGCTTACTTGAGGACAAATTCAACAGAATTTCCTCATCTGATGGGGGAACTCAACACAATGGAGACTATTTATTCCTAAGGGGGGAGTATTGATCCAGGTGGATATCGGTGTCCACCCACCTATTTCAACTGGCTCATCTTGGCATTTTCCCAGTTTGACATGTTTTCCTAGTTTTTGGGTCTTGAACTTCTGGGGCCATTTTGAGGCCCTAAACAACGTTTTTAGGGCTCGCCACAATAAAAATATACATGGAGTTATATTTTGATGACACAATGTGTATTCATCAGATTGAAATTTCTAATGGGCTATCGTGCGCCTAAAACAAAGATCATATGAAAAAGTTACGACCTTGGGAAGTTGATGTACCAACTTACCCCAATGGGGCCCACATGACTTTTGGCCCTTAATATCCTAGGGTTAGGTTTTTTGATGTCTACGGTTTGGGAATTCATGTTCATTGTAAAAAGGATTTGGGATCCTCATTGTAATCATCTTATTGTGAATGAGCGTAGTCATCACATCTCTTCCAAGAGATAATCTACCACCATTCTAGTAAGCTTGTTTCAGTCTGCATTTTACAATTTCATCATATTTCTTATTTAATAGAAGTCAAGTTTTATCGCATCTCTGTTATCATTCATTTTGTCTTTGTGTTAATATTATAAATATGTGTTTCATTTCGTTCCACTCATAAATCTGGATCAACTACATCTGAAGCTTGACTTTGAATTCTACTTATTCTTTCTAGTATTCTTAGATGCTTTGAAAGTTGCTTCCTTATTGGATGGATTGTACTGTTTTTTTCTTATTTCAAAAGTTGTAAGTATTCCATGTAGATCGTTCATGCTCAACGTAGCAAGATATGATCTTTTTTCTAGGGCTGAAATCTTAGGATCAGATCTCAGTGGAAGAGTCCTTAGTGTTAGAAATAATAGGTGTTCTCATTTAACCATAGACAATATAGCAATATTGTTACCCAACCATGGGCCGAAGCCACCCCCGAGCACCTTAACCTTGATAGAGAATAATTCTAGAAGAAAACCCTAGGCCTAATAGCCAATCAATGTAGTGTACCTCTCTCCAAAGCTAGAACACAAGGAAAAAAGTCCAAACCATAACCAATAGAAAGTCCAAGCCTAAACCGAGAATACAGGTTGTAGTAGTTGCAGCTGCAGCTACTCTCTAGACTTGCGCACTTACTCAGTTTCTGCAGTGTGCACTCTTACATTTCTACAGTTGCGAGCTGTGTGTATCAAATGAGATATGACGTCCTGTATTTATACTGCTTCTCCTTATCTTTCTGGGCCGACTTCTCATTCTGGAGGCTAACAACTCAATATTAAATACTTCCTTTAGCCGACTTGTCTTCTAGGGTTATGTCCAAAGATTTAGTGTTTCTTCTTGCTTCTCAGAATATTCTTTTCTTGTCAGGGTTACACATGGAGGTTAATACCTCCCCCATCTACCATAATATCAACACTTAGTACCTTTTGGAAAATCACCGAACCTTTAATTTCTTCTCCTAATCCTTTAATAATGTTCACTATTTCATCAACTCACAGAAAATGAGTTCCAATATCTTCATCTTCCTTCATTTTTAGTTGTTCAAATTGACCTCTATAAGTTTGAATCTTGGCCCCTTTGACTTTGGCATCTCCTTCATAAACATTTTGAAGTTTTCCCCAAATATCCTTTGCAGAGTTGCAATACATAACCTTGATATATATTGAATTAACGAGGCCACTCAGAATAAAATTTGTAGCCTTTGAATTGTTTCCACAATTTTTCTTTTCATCTTTATACGTTGGTGGAGTGGCAAGTGCCTTGTATCTGTTTACTACTAGTTTCCAGACATCAATTTCTTGTGCTTGCACAAACATTTTCATCATTTTTCTCCATCAAGCATAGTTCTGACCATCAAACATTGGCATTCCATTCTTAGTGCACTCCATGATCTACCTTCTAGTGGTTAGATTGTTTCTGAAGGAAATGCTCTGATACCAATTATTTGAATATTCACTAATACTGAGAGAGGAGGTGAATCAGTATTAGGAACTTTTTACCATTTTAATGACAACATGTAAACATTGAGTTATCAACAATTTATCACTTATGATTTCATTCAATATATCATAAACATATAACCATAGATACACATTACACAATAATTTTACGTGGAAACCCAAATGGGAGAAAACCATAGAACGATTTTAATATATATCATGAACATTACATCCACATGAAGCACCAACCTCCAATATTTACCAGCACCAACTGGAAGGAGACACCAACTCCCTAATGTATAGGCTCTAACCTGAAGGAACCTACAACTCTCTAGATTCTCTAACTCCAACTAGAAGGAGGCTCCAACCCCCTAGTTTACAGGCTCCAATCAGAAGGAAGATCTTGTTGATGTTTTGGTAGTTGCAGGAGGATCTTTCCCTCCTAGATGAACTTTATTAGATGTGGAGAATATTCTAGAAGCAAGAGATCCATTAAACATATATTAAAATGCCCTAGAAGAGAAGTCGGCCCAGAAGAATAAAGTAATAATGAAAAGATACATGTCCATAGAAGAAGTCGACCCAGTCTAGTGGCTAGGAAGACTATAAATAGAAGACGTCTTGGCTCATTTGTTCACTCACTCGAACTCTCCCAGCTACACAGAAGCAAGGTGCAGGTTTGGAAGAGGTGACACAGTAGCTGCAACTGCACAATTTATTAATGCTCAGTCTTTTGGTATCTCTCTCTTGTGTGCTTCTCCTTGAGGAGGTGCACTGCCTTTATATGGTGCTACTACTACAACTGGGGTGGTATTTATGGTTAATCTAGCACTTGTGCTATGGTTTATCTAATTGGAATTTCTTTGTGAACTGATTCTATCTAATAAAGGTTGTTGGGTTTTTCCCCCATTTGGGGTTTTCCCAGGATAAATATCTTGTGTTATTTTATGTCTCTTGTCTATGTTGCTACTGCTCAGTACATGATATATATGTTAATGGTAATGAATTAAAATAACACTAGTAACGGTAATACTGTGTAAATAAGGAAAATCCATCATGGTATTAGAGCTGGTTACCTTCAGAACAATTTGACCACTGGAAGGAAGATCGCTACAACGACACCTTGTAACACCTTGCAACTGTAATACTGTTTCAAGCTCGTTGAGCACTATCCCAAGGATGTTGGGAATAATTCCTTCACATATCAGTGCACCCTAACCTAGCGTACCCCCTGAAACTCTCAGCGTGTAGTTTGGTGAAGTTTGAAAAATCGAGGTTTTTCGGTGCTAGGGTTTCTACTGGAGAAAATGTCAACCAGTATGAGAGTTGAGGACAGATTGGATGGAGCATATAAATTTAGATCCTAGAAGCATAGAATACAACTCATTCTATAAGAGAATGAATTATTGGATCACATCAAGAAGATGCTTCCAGAACCCGAAGACGAAGAAGCAAAGACAAATTTCAAGAAGAATGAGGTCATGGCCAAGAGGATCTTGACAGACTCAATCAAGGATCACCTGATACCCAATGTATCATAACTAAATACTGAAAAGGATATGTTTATGCCCTAACCAGACTCTATGAAAGCAAGAACACCAGTCAAAATCTTACCCTGTGACATCAACTCAGAAATATGACTATGAACAATTTAGAGACGATAACCAACTTATTTACTAGGATCTCACAAATCAAGCATCAGTTAGAAACTATTTGAGATCTAGTAGAATACATTTAACTTGTGACCATGACCACACTCAATGGATTCCCTCCCTCATGGGGCTCATTTGTCCAAGAAATTTGTGCAAGAAGGAGATTACCCAAGTTTGATAAGTTATGGTTAGATTGCACTCAAGAGGAATCCAAGATGATATCCAAGACAAAAATACTAATGAGGAAGAAAATCAAGCACTTGTTTCCCAAGTGAAGAAGAGAAATAAAAGGGAAGAAGGAATCTCTAAGAATTCAAAGAGACTTCGTTACAAGAAGGATGCGTTAAAGGTCAGATGATATAGTTGCCAGAAGCTGAGACATTATGCCTTTCAATGTCCAGATAGAAATGAAAAGGAGAAGAAGAAACACCATGCACATGCAACAGATGTTGAAGATCACTCAAAGGCATCAAAGGATGAATAATTTGTCTTTTATACAATGGTGTTTCCATGCATATGAATGATAGAAGGAAACTCAAGAAGGAAAACAACGCCAGACTCCAGGTTTGCATATAAGGTTTGATGTTTTATATTGTTGTTTCTTAAGTAAGTATTGTACCTAGGATAATAGTCTTTACAAATTCATTATTTGATATTGCTATCAAATGTTTAGGTACACCTGAATATTGTCAGTACGATTATCATTAAGAAAATTCTCATTTTTTCATTATTAATGATATACTTGTCTGCAAGATGAAATTGATCTCCTCTAGAAGATGTTCTTGATTACTAACCATTCCATGTAGGTTACCATGGAAATGTTGTTCTTGTCTCTTTTTCTAGGGAGGTAAGAGGTTATATCTCTAAGAAGGAGCTATGATGACAGTTGCATGAGGTAACAATTTAGAACTATCTCTAGCTGAGACATAGAACTTTGTACACGAACGTACACACCCATGTGAAGTAGAAGACAAAGAAGAGTATATCTCATGGAGATTGATTGTAAGGAGTAGAAGGCTCCAAATATCACCGTACAATTAATTTTACCACTCTCCAGATCATCAAGAAGAGTCAGTAGTGCCAAAAGGGCCTACCTAGAAACAATGCAGTAAACAAGCATGTTCTCATACAGATACATGTCATTAATAAGCCATACTATGAAGAGAAGTAGATGATTCCACCAGTGGTGAGGCATGCAGCCCCACCAAGTACCAACTTAGAAGGAGATAGATTTCATAGGGAGTCAACCCTTAAGATCCAGTAGGGAGGAGCAACCTCCCAACATAGTCTATAGGAGATCAGACTTTAGAAGAAGTCAACAGATGTAGTGGAAGAAGGTGGCTCCAGAAATCGTATAGACTCAGAGGGAGTCAAGCTTCAGAGGAAACATGTAGATTCAAAGTGAAACTGATCTCAAAGAGAGTCAGTGGCATAGATACTTTCATTCATAAAGTATTACTTCTCAAATTCAGATAGGAGATAGAGACTTCTTCCAAGACTGACAGACAAGTGACATGAGTTGAGGAGGCTAGATCGAAGCTTCAGAATATTCTAGGAGATATGAGATATCCTAGGAGGATTCCCTTGTCTCGATAGACCTTGTTGCAGTGACAGAGGAGGCATCCAGTCAGAAGGACTAGGATACAAATATTTCCTCAGTTCCAAAAACCACACATGTTTTCCATGTATGTGGCGCTAATAAGCAACATCATTGATTGAGAGCCTTCCACCATTGAAGAAGCTACTGAGAAGAAGGAATGCAAGGATTCCATGATGGAGGAGTATCAATCCATCATGAAGAATGATGTGTGAGAAGTGGTTTTGAGACCAGAAGGGAAGTTAGTAGTGACCTCCAAGTTGATATACAAGATCAAGAATGCTACAGATGGACATATAGATATGTACAAAGCTTGATTTGTGGCTGGAGGATTCTCCCAACAAGAGGGATAATATAATGACAAGACACTTGCTCCAGTAGTGAGAAGAAGTGTACATAGAGAAACCACAATATACATGAGAAAGAGTCTCATGTATGCAGATTGAACAAAGCTTTGTACGGGCCCAAGCAGGCACCCAGGGCATGATATGCCAGATCAGACAGTTATTTGATGGTTTCCCATTGATCCTACATGTGGATGACCTGTTTCTGATAGGAGATGAGAATCTCATAGTTTTGTGTAAGAGGGAGCTCACTTCAGAGTCCAATATGAATGATCTAGGTCTAATGCATTGTTTTTGGGATTGGAGGTATGGTAGAGATTAGATGAGATTTTCCTTAGACAAAGAAAATATACTGTTGATATTGTTGGGGCTCAGAAATGTCCTATTCTCATCCATCTTTCCCTCCATTATTCTTCACATTTCATCGCCCCATTAACCTTTCACGATATAATTTTCATAAATATACTTGGGTTTCACCTTATTGTTCTCCACTTTATTCATTTTAGTATTTAAAAGGACTTTGTGATTAAATGTTAGAAAATTGACATGTTTTCATATATATCTCAAATATGTGTGAGCTTTGTAATGTGTAGGAATATGTGAAGGATTAATTCAAAGGACTTCTCGAATACTTCCTCCACCATTTCAATATTTGAGGAGATAATTCAAGCCCATTCCAAGGAGAAGATCATGGAGATTTGGTTGGAATATCTTATCCAAGATATATGAGAGATATGTGTGAGGATTTTAAGGGATTATATTTTGTAATAATGGGAAATAGGTTGAGAGAAAAGTGGATCTGTAATAATGAGATGGTTATCTTATCTTCAAGGCTCTCATGTATAAAAGAGAGTGCTCTCTCTTCGCGAAGATTCAAGTAGAAGAGGAATTAGGATTCAAGTTAGATTATGTAATTAGAATCAGAGTAGTAATTAGGATTCGAAAGAGAAAGTGATTCTTAGATTTGATTCATGGTTTTGGTTTTCATGCTTTCATTATTCTTTTATAAAGATTGATTTGATTATTATAATATAAGATTGCTTCATTGGTGAGATCTCACATATGTTGTTGTGTCATTCAACTCTTCACTTTTTGTATCTGCTTTTCCTTCATGTAGTTCTCCATTTCTAGATTAATTTCATTTACACAATTTCCCATTCTTAGAGTAATTTCATTTACGCAACTAGATTAATTCTATTTCAATCGTGTGTTAGATTAATGATTCAATTTCAGTCGTGCGTTAGATTAATGATTCAATTTCAGTTGTAGCTTAAACATTAGATTAGATTAGTCCCGCTTCAATCTTGCATATACTTTGCGTGTGCTTCGTCGGTTTACGAACCCCGGGTTGAAAAATTAGATAGTTGGGCAAGTACTACAACTCAATTAATACAACATTAGTTCGGCCCAATATAACGACTGTTGTTCCCTTGTCACGATTTTTGTTCCTTTTTCTATTCATTTGAACAGAACGATTGTTGTTCCTTTTGTTACGATTGTTGTCCCTTTGCAGGCGTTGCATCTCTAGAGGACGGGTATTGAAAACGAAAGGTAAGAACCTACGTAGGCAACAAGTAAAACGCTTGTGCCAATGCCTACCTTTGGATGATGCATAGAGGTTATATTTTAAGACATATTTAGAGCCCAACAGAGATCCTGAAGAAATTCGAGATGATGGACTCCAAGTCCATGACCACACCTATAACGATAAATCTAAAGCTCTTGAGTGAAAAATATTCATATTTGGTGGATCCCATGATGTACAGACAATTGATTGGATCCTTGATGTACCTGGTTAACACCATGCCAGACATATGATTTGTAGTGAACACCTTGAGTCAACACATGGTTGAAACTAGACAGGTACAATGGATGGAAGCAAAGCATATGTTGAGGTACCTTCTGTTATCACTCTGTAATTTGCCTAAGGCTGAGGAGGCAGTCACAGAGGCAACATCAAAACCACTTCGAGTCTTGTATCTATCCCTCCAAGACTCAGAGAGGGATCTCTCTGTTTGATATAGATTTGTTTGAATAGATATTAGGTTAGTTATGCAGAACATGGGTTTGTTTATGGATTTGGTATGTTTGGGAGATAAAAAACTCAAATTTTCATTGGGCCATGGGGTCTACCTTTCTGAAAATGGATCTATCTCAGATGTAAAGAATGTCACCATAGGGTAGGATAGAAAGATTGTTGGATCAAATTGAATTAAATGAAAGTGGAGGAGAGGAAAAGAAGGGAAAATCCACCAAGTAGAGGAGCGGATAAGAATTCCTATGCTCAACTTCAGACGAAAACATGCAGACCATTAAAAGACTAGAAACAAATTGAAAAAAAGAAGTCATGTTCGTAATATTTATTTCAATGATTGGATCAGAGAAAACATCAAATGGATTAGCAGAGCAAGAAAATAGTTACTCAGAGAAAAACATCACCAGGGGGTCTAACACAAGAATCCTGCAACTACAATTTTTATTTCTGGAAAGTCATCAAGAAAATTACAATGTATCCCCTATGGGGAATGAATCCCAAGCTCAATCATTAACCCTTTTACATTTAAACACACACCAATAAATAGGAGAGATCCCCCAACAAGTTTCCAAAGTCGGATTCAACCGCCTCGGCCAAAAATAGCAACAAATCCCCAAAAATCCTGAACTGTCTGCCATGAAAGACGAACCGAAATTATGCAAAAAAGGGGTCCACACAGACATCTGTTTCTCTTCAATGCTGACACTTGGGAAAAAAATGAAGGAGGATATTGTACATGGGCATGTTTTGGACAAAAAATTCCTTTGGTTTTTCCAAATTCACCTCCAGCTCCCGCAAAATCGGGACTGTAACAGAAAAACCAAAAATCCGAAAAATGAGGCTGAAAGACAACTTCGATTCTCCCAATTGGTGGCACCTTTGCACAATATGGAAGTGATTTTTGTTCTTCAGCCCGTGCTAAACAAAAACCTCTTTCATTTTTTAAAAATTCATCTATGTTTTCCTAGAATCCGCTTTGGAAAATGACTAGTTGAAAATCTTGCAAAAGCGGTTTTGTTGGGGATAAGTGGTATTTCAGACCCCCCCTGAGGTGGTAAGTGGTTTTAGGGGGGGTAAGTGTAGTTTTAGTTTTTTTTAATTTTTTGTTTTGTTTATTAAATTTGTTTTAATTATTTATGTTTTATTACATGTTTTGATTAATAAAACACTAACCTATGTACTAACTAACTAACTTAATTATTAATTAATTGATTGATTGATTATTAGCTAGTCTAGCTTATTTTAATTACAAACATTATTAACCTATTGATTTTATCCTAAGTTGGTTTATTGCAAATGTAGGGATGAAGATGGTGGGATAATGAAGGATGATGTCATGAGGCAGGAGCGGTATGGTATTGTCGGTATGGTGGTAATTTGGAAGGATGGTAAGTGGTAAGTGGTCTAGAGTGGAGGAGATCTGATGCAATGGATTGATGACACATTGGGACAAGGTCCGTCGGGAAACCCGCCTCATTCTGGACCCCCCCACCATTAAAGGCAGAACGATCGAGGGGGTCCGGAATCGCTTGTAGACCATCCATTTGTGCGTTGTCAAGATGACCCTAGATCTGTGCGCACTTTTTAATTACCATTCCAGACCCCCCCCTCCATCGTTAAAAGAAGGACGATTGAAGGGTTCCGGAATCCACTGTCAACCATTAATCTACGCATCGCTAGATCGACCGTCGATCTAAGCGCGTTCTTTATCCTTCAAGCGTGAATATAGAAAAAACTTAGGTTTAGTGTTTTTTGTGGATTTTGTGCACTACTTCCCTTGATTTTGTCTCCATGGGGTTAGGAAACACCACTCAGCGTAAAAAATCATGAATTTTCTTTTCTTTTTCTTGAAAATGATTTGCAGAAATGAAATATTATTTGCAAGCCAAAATACATCCAGAGTGAAAATTTTCCAGTCACCAGATGATCCTATGAATTATAGGGTTATAACAGTGGCTCCACCTGGGGATGGTAGCTCTTTTGGGAGGTGTCAAGAACCACTGAACTCTGAATATGTAGACCAGTGTTTTATTCATTGGGCTGATCCCAAAAACTTCTTCTGCAACTGATTCCTGTTTTAATCTTTCCACTGAAGCCTAATCAAAATGAACATTGCTGAAAAAGAGTTGCTCAGAATGTTGAGCTTATTCACATTCTCATACCTACCCTATACTACTGAAAATCATGCTAAATCAAATAATACAAAAATTCCAATGAAGCCAATCAAGTAGTTGCTGAGACTAGAGGATTATTTGACTGTTCATTAGCATAGTAAAAAGGGCATCTTGACCTTTTGGCCATAGCCTCAAAACTGCAAAGTGTAAAGGCCACTGCTGAAAACATGATTGAACTTTACAACAGAGACCTCGACAATCCTGAAGAACAAAAGTAATGCCAGAGATAGATTGGGGATCTACAGTGAGAAATTTCTCCATATAGATGACTATAGGATCAAGATAGAACTGACATGTTTCTTGATTTTTAAATTTAGCCAAGTCAGCAACATGATCTGGCATTGTATCTATGCTATTTGCATCCTCATGCAATGGTTGATATGGCTGCAAATTTTCTAATAGGTTTAGCAGTAAGGTTGTTTCTGAACACACCCCTGTAGTTGATTGTCTGATCATATCCATATCATAACAATTTTTGAAATCGTTGGGGGTAAATTAAAACTGACTTTGAAAACACACATTATCCAGAATATCAGCTATAGGATCATAAAATGCTTTAGATAATGGTGGCATTGGCTCTACCGATACTTCATGGCTTACATTGTGACTTTCAACTTGAAGCTGACCAAGATTCCCCCTCAAAATTTGAAATGAATTAAATCATAGAGGCAATGAATCAAGATGGATCATCACATCACCTGTTTCTGGCTTCATGAATTCATCTGAGGTTTGACCTTCAAAAAGGCTCAAGGGATGCACCTTTGGATCAGCTTCTGTGTCATCCTTGTCCTTTTCAACTGATGCATTAGAACATTCCTCTTTCTTACTGTTTACAATCTGCTGGAAATGTTCCCTCAGGAATGAGGCAAAACACAGGGGCAGGAAGTTTGCATTTTCTTGAAAACATTCTGCACTTTCCTCCTTGCAATATTGATTAGTATGCAGAGTTTGATTTCCATCTTGGCTTTGTGGTAATTGGACTTCTTCTTCCCTTGAATATAGTGTTGGTTTCTCTGAGCAATCATCATCAAAATCAACCACATAATCATCTAAAAGTGTTGCTATGGGATCCTGAAAGGATTTACAAGATTGCTTCATTTATTCACATGACAGGTTCTGTCTTTCTATGTGTTTATCCTTCAACATATACTCAAGATTCTTTTTCAAAAACTGAAATGAATCAAAGCACAATGGTACATAGTTATTTTGGATTAACTCACAATTTGTCTCAGGCTTTAAACTTCCATCTGGAATTTGAAAATCAAAGTAGGTAAGGGGCTGCAATTCTGGGTTTAGAATGACCTCCACATTAGCAATGGCTTCTTCAGCTAGTTGATCAGAACATTCTCCCTCCCTACTATTGACAACTTGCTTACAATTTTCTCTCAAAATTTGAAAAGAAGAGAAACATAAGGGCAAATATTTTTCCCTTACTTTGAAGTTTTCTGCATTTTCCTCATCGCTGTCATGGTTGTTGTGCAAAGGCTGACTGTCATGTCTGAGCTGCAACTGATCTTCTTCCTGCCAACGACATGATGTTGTTTTATTTGAATAGTCCACATCTATTTCATCCTTATGAACATCATCATACTGATCATACTTGGGTAAATCATCCATGGATGAAATGCCATTGAACATGCATATCATGTCAGGAGAATTTTCCACCACCCTCTAATTTTGAACTTCATCTTCAACTACATGGTGAATGGAATACATGAAAGAATCATTATCCAAACCATGGTACCAAGGGTGAGCTGCAAAATGTTTGGGAACATTGACCTTTTCTTTTTCTGAAATCAATGGAACATGATGTCTTTGAACATCAAGTTTTTCTCTTATGCTAATCCTCCACATCATCTCTTCCATGGTACTAGCCAAGACATCTAGCTTCACTTTTGAAGATGGTATCCATCTATTTTCTGTTCTATCTTTCTCTTCTGCCTTTAACTTTGCTTTTTTGTTCAACAAGTTAGTTTCCACATCAACTGCAATGTTCTGCATTTCTTCGAGAGTTGCAGTGTTCCTTTCTCTTAATTGGAATGACATCTCAGGATCGAAGGCATCTGGGAAATGCAAGTGGGCTGATCCTGGGGGTGGCATTATATCAACAAGAATTGCATGATATACCTTATTGAACCTTGTTGAAAACTATTGTATTGTTTCCCCTGGCTGTCTTTTCAAATGGTCATACTCTTCTAGGATGAGAAAAACATTTATCATGATCACCCATCGATCTAGGAAAGCTTGCACAAACTGATGGAAATTGTTAATGCTTGCAGCTGGGAGATTTTTAAACCAGTTCTTAACTTTACCTTGCAAAGACAGGGCAAACATCCTTATATATACATCGTCAGCTTCAACCTCATAAAGGTCAAGGAAATCTTCAAACCTCTGGATGTCTTTTTCAGCAGTAATATTAGCATTCTCTCCATCAAACCTGGGAAGATTATTGGTGTAATTGACAGGGAGGTCATGGAGAATAGGAGGCAAATCTAGAGGTTTGTATCTATATGGGATTTTCACAGGTATAGGAGGTAAAGCAAGGGGCTTATAACTATATGTAATTTCAAAGTGTAACTCTAGGTTTTTTACATGTGTGTTAGAGATCTTGACAGTTGTGGGGGATAAAGCAGAAGGCTTATGTCTTTCAAGGATTTCTATAGGTGTATGAGTATGTACAAAAGCTATGGGAATGGGCTCAATCCTTTGAGGCTCTTCGGGTTGAAAATTATCATCCTGGATTTCAACAATATACTCTGGACCAGGATCATGATCAGAGAGGAAGTAATTGTAGATGAAAGCAATAATATCATGAATACAATTTGATCTTGAGTACCTGGTATTTCTAGGTTGCTTGGTCATGCTTCAAGTTCTTCCTCTAGTGGAGTCTTTGAGTCGACATTGTTTGGAGCTGGTTGGAGTCGCCAGGTGAATTAGCTCAACCTTCTGGTGTCTGGTCACTGTCCACCATCAGTGATCAGATATGTAGCTTGAAGTTTACTATTGGGGAAAGCTTCCCCAGTATGGTCACCATTATGTTATCACTCTGTAATTTGCTCAAGGCTGAGGAGGCAGTTACATAGGCAACATCAAAACCAATTCGAGTCTTGGATCTAGCCCTCCAAGACTCAGAGAGGGATCTCTCTGTTTGATATAGATTTATTTGAATAGATATTAGGCTATTTATGTAGAACATGGTTTTGTTTATGGATTTGGTATGTTTGGGAGATCAAAAACTCAAATTTTCATTGGGCCATGGGGTCTACCTTTCTGAAAATGGATCTATCTCAAATGTAAAGAATTTCACCACAGGGCAGGATAGAAAGACTGTTGGATCAAATTGAATTAAATGAAAGTGGAGGAGACGAAAAGAAGGGAAAATCCACCAATCAGAGGAGCAGATAAGAATTCCTATGCTCAACTTCAGACGAAAACATGCAGACCTTTAAAATACCAGAAACAGAGTGCAAAAAACAAGTTATGTTCGTAATATTTCTTTCAATGATTGGATTAGGGAAGACATCAAATGGATTAACAGAGAAATAAAATAGTTATTCAGAGAAAAACATCACCAGGGAGTCTAACACAAGAATCCTGCAGCTACAATTTTTATTTCCGGAAAGTCATCAAGAAAATTACAATGTATCCCCTGTGGGGCATGAATCCCGAGCTCAATCATCAACCCTTTTACATTTAAATGCACATAAATAAATAGGATATATCCCCCAACATTTTTCCAAAGTCGGATTCAACCACCTCGGCCAAAACTAGCAATAAATCCCCAAAAATCCTGAACTGTCTGCCATGAAAGACGGGCCGAATTTCTACAAAACAGGGGTCCACACATACATCTATTTCTCTTCAATGATGACACCTGGGAAAACATTGAAGGAGGTTATTGTATATGGGCATGTTCTAGACAAAAAATTCCTTTGGTTTTGCCAATTTTTCCTCCAACTCGCCGTAACAGCTCCCGCAAAATCGGGATTGTAACAAAAAAACCAAAATCTGAAAAATGAGGCTAAAAGACATCTTTGGTTCTCCCAAATGGTGGCACATTTGAAAATATGGAAGAGGGTTTTGTTATTCAGCCCGTTTTGAACAAAAACCTCTTTCGGTTTTTTAAAATTCATCTCCATTTTCCCAG
>ML793798.1:201100-241638 GCA_009831015.1 Picea engelmannii
ACCTGGAAATTTCTCTGGTGGACGTAGCCCACACTGGGTGAACCACGTAAATCTGTGTCTCTCTTGTATTGTGTGTCTTCTGTGTTTTTGTTTCTGCATTTGTTTTATTTTATTGCTCCGCGGTCCTGTTTTTCTAACACGATATTGGATCAGGACCATAGATCTGAGCACGCCATGCTCATCCGCTTAGATTTGCATGCCTCTTAGAACAACGTGCCAAACTGTCAAATCGTCGATGAACTTAGGATACAAATATAAAGTGGGTTGCGCAAGCACCCCTTTTCTGCATTTTTTCACCAAGGTGTTATTTACTAAGGGAAAAGTACCCTTCTATCAAAAATATGTGCTAACACCTTCACTGTGTTATAAATTTGAAAACCTGAATAGTCACGATTGGATGGTTCTCTAAAACTAAAGAAATTGGAAATTGTTGAGGAATTTCATGTTGACTGTTTTGTGAAGATGTGGAGTTTATTATGTTTTTTGGCATGGAAAAAGTGACTGTTGAGTTTAAAAGTTTTTACATAGACCTGTAATTTCCCCTTATACATTTCACTTTTCATAAATATTTTCCCCCTTTATCCCACTCATATAAAATACATTTTTTACATTATCTCCCCCCTTGTCTATGTAATTAA
This sequence comes from Picea engelmannii, assembly GCA_009831015.1. Classification (NCBI taxonomy): domain Eukaryota; kingdom Viridiplantae; phylum Streptophyta; class Pinopsida; order Pinales; family Pinaceae; genus Picea; species Picea engelmannii. The sequence goes on from ML793798.1 coordinate 201,739, forward strand.
AAGACATGTTCCTTCAGTTATGAATGAAGAGAATTTATTTTTGACAACATGATATATTATGAAAAGGATGTTTATTTCAACATGTAAAATTGTGGTTATTTATAGCACAAGATGGTTTTACCATGGTTGATATTTGAGTATAGATAGTGAACTTGAAATTTCAATCATGCTTGTCATTATACCATATTCCACAAATTACACCTCCTTTGTCATCTTCCCAATCATATATATTTTCCCTTTTCATGCATTCCCTTGTTCATATGTTCAAAAGAAAGATAATTGTTTATATACACATGTGTTTTAAATAATATTGTTAGGTTTAGATTTTGAATTATGAAATGAAAGTTGGATGATTGCAAAGTTCTAGATTTTCTTCCATTTTTTTCATTTATACATTCACCTCTTCCTTTTATGCTTAATGACTGTGAAACTCAGAGCCGTTGACAAATCATGTTTAACAAATTGTAATTGATGTTTATCATGTTGAGTTTGTATCTTTCTTTGACCATTTTACACTAATGTTATGATGATGACATATAGATGAGTTTCTTCATCTACGATAGTAACGACAATGGAAACAAAGGAAACAAGGTTTAGAGAGGAAGAACGCCTAATGTTTTTGGGTAGTGAGGAAGAAATAAAAGGATGACATTTTCAATACACTTTGATTCCAACTTTTAAGAGTTTTATCAGTTGGTGAAAAATATCTATTTGAACCTTGTTGGACATCCATCCTTTCCTCCACCACAAGAACCTATTGTTGCACCCTTGCAACCTCACCCAAGCATTTCTTATTTTCCCATGTCTCCTAGGAAACCAACCAATGATGGTTGGGAGAATATTCCTACAAACCCTCCTTCTGGTATAGCTCATCGCTCTGATGTTCCATTGCCACCACCTCCTCTTATTCACTCCATGCCTCATATTTCTTCTTCAGCTTCTATGACTCAGTTTTTTCAAGTTCCTAGAAACTACAAAGCATTGCCACTTGAACCTCAATTAGATAAAGGAAAAAAACCTGCAAATTCCCCAAGCTCCAACCCATTTGAGGCCTAATCAATACAATCAAAACAAATCCATGTCCATGCTGAAAGTAATGAAAGAAAAATGACTTTCAGTGACATGCACCTTGAAATATAAAAAATGGAAGAAAAGAATTCTATTGATCCAGAGTTACTTAAGCACATGGCTCCTCTTTTAGAGGGAAGTATACAAAGGGAGGATACTTCAAACAAACAAAAAAAATATTTTTGATTTATTTAAGTTATTATGATGACATTTTAACTTAAACATTGTATGCATATTTTTGGGATGGTAGATACATGATATTGTTTTGAAAAACTTTTAATATCATTCCATTATGATATTTTTGGGGGAGGTACAAGTGTTTGATGATGTGGCATGTTCATATTGGTTTCTTTTTCATATGTTTTTTGATGCTAATATATGACTGATATTTGATTAAATTTTGGAGTTACAAGGGAAATGTTGAAAATAAAGGAATAAAAGACTTAGGGAGACCCCACCTATTAATTGTTAATTATTATTTACCCTTATTATAAAATAAAGTTGTCATCTCCTAACTAAAGTTATTTAACTTTATAATAAATGGTAGTTGAACCACTTAAACAACTTTTGAAGACTTAAAAGGAGGAGAACAAGGACAAACAAACACATGAGAAAATAGAGAGAGATACTTGTGATAAGGTTTGCTCTTGCCTCAAGTGAGAATATTCATTCGTTCATCCATTTATGAGTTTATACAAGGCTAAGTTATCTTGTTGATAACAAAGTTATTCTAAAGATTCAATCTCAGGAAGGGAGGACTATAATGTCCCTTTCCAAATGATCTCTTCAGGATATTGACATAATAGCCTAAGTGATTCCCTTAGGCTATAGTAAGTGGAAAAAGAGGATTAATTAATTATTTAATGTCATCAGAGTAGAAAAAAGTAGCTTATTTAAAAGTGACATTGAGTAAATAATTAAAAGGGTTTTTTAACTAACTTGAGTTTATAAGTTCACTTTACTTTATTAAAAGGGTAAAAGGGTCTGAAAAAAGGTCAATGAGTAAATAAAGGAGAATGAGGGCTCCTTCTCTCATTATGCATTGTTATTTTCTAAAAATGAATTTGAGAGAGCTCTTGTGGATTTTCACTCTTGGGATGAAAAACCCTAGAGGAGTTTGGGATTAGGTTTGGTGGTGAAACTATCCACCCTAGTTGATCGTAGAGGAGGGATCATTTAGATTTTGTCATTGTTCTTTAGTGTGGCTAAGTGTTTCATAATTTGGTAGCTATGTTTTCATGGTAGGAGTCGATTTGAGATTGAGGAGGTCGAACTAAGTTGTGTGGCTATATTTCTTGAGTTTGGGGATTGTTTTTCTTCATAGAGGTTGAGTTTCCATATTTTTGGGAAAGTTTATTAGTAAAGTGGGGAGAGTTTGAGTGTGATGGGTGAGTGTATCAGTAGAGGGGACTGAGTTAGTGTGTTGGGAGAGTATATTAGTAGTGGGGATGATTTATTCATTGTTGGGTGAGTTTCCTCGATAAAGAGGATGAGTTATTTGTGGAGGAATGACGATTTCACTTTCTAGTTGGGTTTATGGTTGATGGGTGGCCGATTTTCCCTTGCTAGATGAGTTTTCTACTTACGAGGATGAGTTTCATATTGGATGGGATGATTTTTATCATCTCAAGGTTGAGTTAGTACAACATGCTATATCTCTCTGTGTGGAAGCGATTTCTTGTTCAGGAAGGCCAAACTCCGATCCAAACCCTTTCTTTTGGGCCAAGTTTCACTTGCGGTTGTTGTTATATATAGCTAGGGGGTGAATTTAGTGTTGGCTCTAGTTGTTGGGATGATTTCATTGTTGTACGAAAGGGTAAAATAGATGGTTGTCTTATGCAGGAAGTATATATCAATCCTATTCATTTTCATATCAACAAAGACAACCTATAGGAAGTATATATCAATCATATTCATCTTCATATCAACAAGGGAAACCTACAATAAATATACATCATATTCTTCTTATTTGATACCTGTACTATTTCTAAGATATTTAAATTTACTCTGGTTGTCTAAAATATTTGTTGTAATAAATATCCTTGGATTTCCAATATTGGTGCTTCATTGTAAATAACAACGAAGAGTATAAAGACATATAATTTTTTTAAAAAATTATCCTATGCAATCTATTGTTGAATTGACTACATTGATAAAATAAGTGAAAACCCCCAAAAATTGAGTGGGAACACTACAAATTTGCTAAGAGTATCCCCAAACGCTCTAGGAACATTCCAACCAAAAGGGAATCCAACATTCAACATGGTTGGGCTGCTTATAGGGATGCCAAAAGAAGAATTAGATCCACTTCTCATGTTGGAACCAAGGCTTAGCTCCCCACTAGATGAAAATCCATTCATGGGCATCACAACATATGTGATGGGTGTGCTAATGTTAGGTAAACTCATGGAAGGAATATCAATAACTGTTGGAATCCCCCAAATGGAGACACTTGGTGAACTAGGAATAGATGGTGTAGGTACTATGGTGATTATAGATGAAAGGGAGGAATAGTTTTTATGAGCTCGAAGGCTCAGACATAGTATATGTGACACTTGGGCCTGACAGCATGTGAGGATCACTAAACAAAGAAAAAGGCTCACTAAATTGTATCCTTACCCAGATGAGTACAATATCTCTACGATCATTCAATGGAGGGTTAAATTGGGATGACTTTTGTTGACCACTTCAACTTCTACTTGCTCACACTCCTCAGGTATTCTATCAACTTAGGTAGGTTCTATCTCATGTATTGACCTATGTTTAACATGTGGTCCTTCCACTACCTCTAGTGAAATTCCTCATTGTTGATGGGACCAACAAAGTGGTTGGTCTGTGACTATGAATAAAGTGTGTTATGAAAAAAATAAAATAAACCTATGTCCAAATTAGACACATAACCAAAGAAAACCCCCTAAACAATCTAGGATATCAATAGGAAAACCAATGGATCAAGGGACCTTCCAAAAACCAACCCTTTGGGGGATGTTAAGTCCCCAAGATTGGCTAATGAAGGTGTGAGGAATAGTTATGGTAACCCACAGGTAAAAAACCTTACCATTGAAAATACCATTCATTAAAGCGATCATTGATCCAGGTGGATATCGGTGGCCACCCACCTATTCCAACTGGCTCAAAACAGTCTTCTATCAATTTACTATTTTTAGCATTTTTTGGTTCCTAAACTTCCGGAGCCATTTTGAGGGCCTAAATAAAGTTTTTTGGGATCAAGCACCTTGGTGATAACCAAACGATCTTATTGATCCCCCAAAATAAATCTCCTTGACGATACCTTTCCAACAAGATATCATGTGCCCCAAACGAAGATTGTATGCCAAAGTTACGCCCCTAGGAAGTTGATACACCAAACTACCCAAATCAGGGTCCGCAAAACTCTTGGATTTTCATCTTTCGGGGTTAGGGTTTTGGAATTTATTTACATTAAAAAGGACTTTAGAGCCTCATTGTAATCCATCTTCTTGTGAATGTGAGTAGCCATCACATCTCCTCTCAAAGATAAGTTTCCACCATTCTAGCGAGTCTTTCACTCTGTATTTTTATAGTCTTGTACATTTCGCTCATTAATAGAAATTGTGTATTACTCTATCTTTGTGTTTATGGTCATATCTATGATAAATATCTGTTATATTATTGGATATCTGATATATCTCTATACATTTCTTTATTATATCTCCGCTCTCATTTCGTGCCGAAAATAAGCTTGATTAGTCACCCTCTAGAGGAACTGAAATAGAGTTTTGACATATGCCCCAAGTACTGCAAGCACTTCCCACCCACAATCACCTTTGTAGCTACCTAGGAAAGGAAACTATGCTTACCACCTCACAATCAGTGGTTGAGTGAACAGTTGAAGGTAAAACCACACATATGGGTAGGGAAATTGATCCTGAGGCTACAAGAAGTGTTACGTTGTAGGGAGGCATGGAACCTCTGAAACCCCGACATATGTAGTAATCCAAGCAATATAGAAAAAACTAAAAAAAGTAGAGAGGGGATATCACTCCACTTTCCCCAATGCAACCTCATTTTTAACTCATGTGTTAGAGGAGATTCCCAACACACACATTATGACAATGGATTTATGCTCTCACTAGTGACTTCTAGGTTTAGTTTAGGTGGCCTTAGAGAGTTTACTCTCCACTCCTACACCAAGGCCCTAAATCCTAAATATTGTTGGTTTTCTATGAAGAAAAAGAGTTTAATATATTTTATATTAAGAATTATTTTTCTTATGGTTGTTGATAACTCAATGGAATGAATGCAACTTCAATGATGTTATGACTCTTTTACAATCCAAAGAAATAAAAGTATGTATGAAAGAGATGATCTTATGTTCAATTAACTCTATCTTTTTCTTTTTGAGATTTTACAATAAAAGAGACAACCTCACATTCACTCAACCACCACTCAAGACAATCCAAACAAATGAGCAATATCCTCAAACACTAATCACACCAATGCAATATTAAAAAAAAAAAAACACTCAAAAGCTTCACCCAAGCACACCTTTCTTTTTTGTGTGTTTTTGTTTTTTGAAATTCAACGTTTCTTTAATCTAACAAAGAAAATAAATCTACAAATCAAACTAGCAAAAATTAAGCTAAGTGTTATAGGATATTGGTAGTGATACACCAAAGAACACTCTGATGTCTCTACGGGATCAAAATCCCAAAACTTGAAAAAATGATCTAGCAATGAAAAAAATAAAGTCTCAACACATGCAAATTGAATGTGAATGGAATGAGGACACACTACTATATTTGAAAGGATCTATTGGAAATGTTTCCCAGGTCACCACTCACTAATAAGCCATCTCACATACACAAGCAAGCATAACAAAAGCAATCAAACACCTCAAATTCAGTTCAAAACAAAAACACCAAAAATAGGTACAAAGAGGAATTATATCTAGCCTATTAGATCTTTGATATGCTCATGGGATAAGGAAAACATAGATCCGTCAATGAAAATTTTAGATAATTTTGAAAAACAATCACCTACAAGAGCGGTTTTAGCCCAACAATATTGTAACTAGTGATCGATCTGTACATGGTCACGGGCTATACTATAGGAAGCTCGCGACCGATACCTCTAGTATGAACTACTCAATACAGATTGTCTCAAAAACTTGGGTAAAAGGACCCATATCTAGCCTATATATGACATATCTAAAAGATATTCTCCCTCAATGAGTGATGAGGAAGATTAATGGCTATAGTGAAGTTTGAAAAGTCCAAAAATCAAGGGAAATCCAAAAATAAGGAAGAAAAAGTATCCTTCTCCAATGGAGTCACTCATTATGTTATTGAATAAATCCCACCTATGGATAAGCAAGACCTCCCTTGGATCTTCGCTTGATCCAAGACAAATAATGGGATAGATCACAACAAGGTTCTCCCTAGATCTATTAGATTTTTCCAAATTATGTTATTAAAGTGGAATGAAAAATGAATACCTTATTTTCTAAGGTTTTCCTTACATGTTCTTGTTTGATGCAGCTCCAAAGATCTAGCTCTGACTCCTACAAAGTGCTTCCTACACACAAAGAGCCAATACACACCTTTCTCAAACCTCTTCAAGATTAAGGAATGAAAAGCTCAACTAGGTCCTGCCTAATCTACTCAAGGAAAGATTATATTTTTCACAAGCAAGTATCAATTGCAGAATACACAAGCATTGGAAGGGGAAAACCATATTGATCTATATTAAAAATGGAGAAATAGTACATTGATCATGATAAATACCTTGACTCATGAAATAAGTACTCCCTGGGCCCTTTCTCCAACTCTACCTTAGCCCTCACACAAGCAAGGCTAACTTGATATGAAGAATGATCTATGTGGGAGAACTCCTCTTCAATTTTTGTAGCATGTACCTGTAAATGATTCTTCCTCCTCTTACTCTTGGAAGGGATTCACTATATATATTGGTGGAGGAGGCTAGGGTATGCTTCTAGATATTTAGAAATCAATGAACCTCGATTGGATTGAGAGTTCCTAAGCGCACATCATGAGAGAAACAACTCACCTAGCATTGATCTCCTTATAAATCTCCAATTATAGAAGGCTATAGGGGTGGTTGCGGGATGTCAATAGTGCTACCAACGATTGGTCGTTTGTTGTTAGTGATGCATTATGTGACCAATCATGCTCTTCTACTGGTTTAGAGTGTGACCTTCCTCAAAATAAGTGAATTTCAAAGGTATAAGAGTGTGTCTCAACAAGAAGGCATCAATGGGTACTTCTCCATGTTTCCCTAGGGTGGGAATAAGGCTATAACAAGCTCCCAAAAAATAATATTAGACATTGAACATGAGGTTGTTATGGTATGTAAAGAGAAAATTGGGATTTGGCATTTTATATGGGAAATGTAAGGAGCCTTATTTGTGTGGCCATTCAAACATTAATTGTGAAGGCTCCACATATGATAGAAAATATACAAGTTATGTGTTTAGTCTTGGAACAATATTAGATTCATGAATTTCAATAAACAACATGAAGTTTCACTTTCCTTTGTAGGACTAGAATATGGAGCAGTAGTAAAAGGACTATGTGAAGCAATGTGGCTTAGAATAATACTTCCAAATTTGGAATTCAATTAGGATGAGTGCATGATACTTTTTGCAATAAACTAGGAGTTATCGAGGTGGAAAAGCATATTGCATCCCATGAGCTAACCTCACATATTGATGTGCATGTTCATTCATTCAACAACTTGTAGAAGATGAAGAAGTTGAGTTTTAATAATGTTCAACTTAGGACCAGATATAGAGTTTCTCACCAAGTATCTTAGCTTGGATAAATTTGTAAAATTTACAAACAAACTTATTGTAGTTTCTGGAATGACCATTAAGGAATGATGTTAGAGTTATTTAGTTCATGATGGTAATTTAGACTATAGACTTAGAGATATTAAAGTCACTTGTTGAATTACTCTAATTCATGCTTTAGTATTGTATGAATGAATTAAATTACATTTAAGTTATTAGAAGGTTATCCATCTAGGCTTTGAGCACTTAAGGATTATGCCATAATTCCTTTATTATAAAAATACATGCACTCTCTCTGATTTATTATCTAGGAAGCATTTCTCTTTTCCAAGTTCTTTTTTGTTCTTTTTTCTTTTTTTTTTGTTTATTGTTTTGTAATAAAAGAGACCCTACATTTCAAGAAAAAAACATAATGGGTTTTTTTATGTATTCATAAACACTGATCACCACAGAGGAGGTTGCACGTAGTCCTAAAACATCACAAACAATAGGAGTGCTTTATCAATGTAAGCAATCAAATAGTTAGTTTTTTAGGGTGTTAACTATAGGGGGTTTGTTGGGATTACAACTACAAATCGTCTATTCTAGAATTACTAAAATTAAAGTTAAGGCGATATAATTTCATAGCTTATATACTTAGTAGTTTTAGTTCAATTGAGTAGAAATCAATTTTTATCTCCTAATCTATGTTTATCATTTCAATTCATTAAGTATGTGAAGATTTAGAATAAGTAGTTACATAGGTGTTAATAAATTTGGAAATTTGAGGTGGTTACTTTATATCAGTTTCTATATAGGGGGCCCATAGCCTATTCGATTTATACATGAGAAGACTGATAGATTTTAGGATATTATCTGTCGCAAAAAAGAAAGATTTTATGTGATGCATTGTATCACACCAAAACAAGTTTTCATTGCATTGTTGGATTATTGAAAGGGGGGGGGTGAATAAGTAATAGAGCAATTCAATCCTTTTTAACCACTATATGCAATTGTTATATCAATGTATCATTATCATCCAATAGTTGCAAAGTAAATAAACAATGAAAAAATGAGCAATCATACACATAGTACACCAGTGTTTCTACGTGGAAACCCAAAGCAGGAGAAAACCACATAATGCTTTTTCTATATGTCTTTAAGAATTAAATTCATTGAAAGCACCAACTTCCTTTGTTTTCCAGCTGCAACTTGAAGGAGGCTCCAACCCCCTAGTTTCTCAGGTTACAACCTGAAGGAATATCCAACTCCCCAATTCTCTGGCTAAAACCAGAAGGAGGATACTAGCCCCTATGTTCTTCAGCTACAACCGAAAGGTGGCTACAACCACTTGTCATTTCCCTGTCCAACTGCCCTGACGTAGAAGTAGAATGATGGAACCACTGTCACACTATCACTGTGAGATATACTGTTGTAAACCTGTACCAATCAACTTGTAATCAACATGTAACAACTTGTACCAATAACCTGTGCCAACATGTACCATACATCAACCTGTACCTCAACCTGTACCATAAACAAATGCATCAACCATGCACCAAACCTATACAAATAACTTGTCCAAACAACCTGTAATCATCCTATACCATCAACAAGTGCATCAACCATGCATCAAATATGTACCGAACATGCATCGAATACATATAAACTATGAATCATTAAGATGTACCAACATCATCAACTATACACCTCATGTATGTGCCAACTCATCAACTACTTATCTCAACCATGTACTCAACATGTACCTCAACCAAAATCCCTCATCAATTTCACCATCCAAATCTGATTTGTAACTCTGTAATAGACCTGGTGTATATGATCACATACCTGCAAACCTTCTTTAACATTAACAACAAGAGGGTAGCATTTTCATCAAACTTTACTTTAGTCTCACATGACTAATTTTGGATTAGTCAACAACCCTAACTTGAAATAATCATAACTATGTACCTGTAATGAATAAAGATCTAAAAATGGTACACAATGTTCTTCAATGTATTTTATGCAATTCCTCCAGACTTCACTACTTGGAACCTCTCAGAAAAGGAGTTATAGAAAAAATGGCATACCTTGTTGAATTCTGACTTATTCTAGAGAGCGAACTTGTAGAGCGTGCCACGCAAAAAATATTTGTTGTATGGATCTAAAAATTGTACATAGAATACTACATATTGTACTCTAACTGATACATTTGGTTGTACTAAATTTGGATCTTTTATGAATAATTTATGATGTTTTTACCCGAAACAATTGTTTTAGATTAGTTTCAGGACTAGCCACAAACCCTATTTTCCATGGCATGTAACTCCAAAAATAAAACGAACCACAAGATGAAATTTGTATCACAGCTAGTTGGATATGTTTCCTCAATGGCCTCCCAATTTCATGGTCTGAATCATTCTAGAAAAAGTTTATTGCAAAAATGGTGAGATGACCTGTAAATAACATACCTTAGAATGCATCATCAAAAGAATTTATCCTCCCTTGAATTTCGGCCTTCTTTACTTCACCTTCCCTCTAAAATTTGTCTTAGATATCCTTTGGTTACCTCAGTCACCTGTAGATATTCAATATTCTCAAGTGTGATTAAAATTAGAGAGCCTTGCCTTCTATTTATACTTTCATGTAGCTTCCTTAAGGGGTTACCTTTTAACCATCTTCACCCACTTTCCTTATTTTAGGGTTAACCCACTTCTAACCACTTGTCAACTTAGTAATTTTTCCATTAAATTTATTATTTAAATAATCTATTTTTTATTCACTTTGACTTATAGTACACTCATCACTTCACTTTATTATTTACCTTCTAAAATCTCTTAAACCACTTTGACTACTTTGACCTTTTGGGGCTTCTAGATGACTCATGAGGGTTTTCCAACTTCACATGGCCATAACTCTCTAACTGTGAGGATTTATGTGACGTTCCACATACCATTGGAAATGACATGACATGTACTATCCATCTAGAATATTATTACCTGCAAATATATCAAATCTCATACCATTAAATCCATCAAACAAACTTGGGTCCATTACCCAAACCTTTCTCCAACTTCACATGGCCATAATTCTCTAACCATGAGGAGTTATTTGACGTTCCACATACCACCGGAAATGGAATGACATGTACTATCCATCTAGAATAGTATTACCTACAAACATATCAAAACTCATACCATTATCAATCAAACAAAATTGGGTCCATTACCTAAACCATTGTGCTACCGAAATTTCTTCAAGGGTTGACATCAATGACAATCAACCCAATTAATCAACAAATAAATTTGGAAATTTGAGGTGGTTACTTTATATCAGTTTCTATATAGGGGCCCATAGCCTATTCAATTTATACATGAGAATACTGATAGATTTTAGTCTATTATGTGTTGCAGGAAAGAAAGGTTTTATGTGATGCATTGTATCACACCAAAACAAGTTTTTATTGCATCGTATCACACTAAGACAATTTTTCTATATTTAAGATAAAAAATGATTTACAAATTTTTTGAGGTTGTGAAAACATGAATTTGCTCAAGAAGGGTTGGATCAAAGGTTCAAAGTCAACTTTTGAGGCTTGATAAGATATTTGAAGAATGTTGTGGACTTATTCAACTTGAAACTTTTCCTAAGTCATTATGGTCAGCTCAAAAATAAGTCTATTGAGGTTCAAAAGCCTAAAATAGAGGGGCCCCAATCCTTTTTTCCCTCTTCGAGTGACAAAGACAAAAATGGTACGGAGAAGTTGTTTCTTTCTCAACACAACATTTTTTTGTAAGCTAATATTCATATTACCTTTCATAATCAAAATGTACATATAATGTCTGAGAAAATGGTGTTGAGGCTGCCATGAAAGGAAACCAACCCCACCACCAGAGATAAAAGTCCCATAAAATTCTGTTGTAATTGTTACTATCTAACAATCTATCATGATGCACAGTCAAAATATCTAAGCTAAACTTGTCACTGAAAATAAAAGATAGCTTTGTGGCTTGGTAGACGAAACAAAGACTATGAGGAACAAAAAGTAGTAGGCCATGAAAATTACTTGCTTGTATAGCTATGGGGGAAAGTATGCTCAAACATGTCCGGCCATTTCGACTCCATTGTTTCTTGAAGCAACTCCTCTATGGTGTGATGCTTTGATGGGTCTTGTGCTCCCGAATCCAGAAGCCATTCCAAACACTTCTCCATCAGCTCCTGGCGGAATTTCATTTTTGCATTTTCCTAGCGCAGTTCTTGAATGTTTTCCCTCTGAACATTAGTGAAGTTGGGGTGAGGCGGAGGCATGGGGGTAGAACTGGAGGATGCATCCGAATTAGGGGGAAGAGAACTATTGACGGAAGTCAAGGGTGGAGCATAGGGTGGTTTACGATCTATGTCTTCTCCCATGGTGTGAGAGGGACGTTGGGCCATGTTGTTGTAGCAAGGACAAGTGCAACATGGATGAAGAATGAAAGGAGGGAGACCACTCTATGTTGAGTGCACGCTGGCTTTGAGAGATCGACCTCTCTTTCTAGGCATAAAATGAGTGTAGGGTGAATCACACAAAGGGAGAAAGGGTGTACAGTAGGTGTGTGAGGACAGAGGATGAATCTTGGAGCAGAGAGGGAGAACAAGCTTGGAAATAAGAGAAGGTGCCAGAAGAAGAGCTTGTAGTGCCAAGAAGAGTGCGTAAAGAGCCATCTGTCGGAGGAGCATGACAAGGTTAACTTGCTAAGGAAGTTGAGGAGCCATCGATGTCACATGAATGAAATACATAAGGGAGGATGATTTTGGGTGCAATTGCAGAGGCGGTTGTAGGTGGAATGCATGTGTGACGTCAGGTTTCCATCTTAGGAGAGAGGAAGTGTTTGACGTGCATGTTTTCATGGTGGACGTGGCCGCTGGATTTCACCCCATTCAGGGTTTTCTCAATATGACATTAATTAGAGTGTTACATTTATTTACATGTAGATACAAAAGAATTATTAAATAGATCATTGATTGTATTCAATATGAATGGATTCTTATTACATGCAATTCATAGAAGATTGTTATAAAACAAGTCATTGTCAAGAAATCTAGGCATGCATACAAGTACAAAGATTTATTTTATATGCCTAAGGGTTAAAGAATTATTTGAACATTGATTTAGTATTTTTGAGGTTGGTCTATTGACATCTGCACAACATATAAATGTGAATGAGATTTTTCCATTTTATTTGAGAGAACATGATTGAAAAGGGAGAAATTTAAAGTCATTATAACACAAGATGATTGTGACATGATACATATAAAGGGACAATTTGTTGTTGAGAATCCACATGTATATCTCAAACCTATAATTAAATTTTGGGATATACTTAAGGGTGCTTATGATTATAGAAACACAGTTATTATAGACAATTTGAAATGAAAACATATGTGCAATTATGAAGGGAACTATGTAATTACCAAAGGTTATAATTGTGATAGTGTGAATAGACATACTTGTTAAATTTATTGTGGTCATGCTTGCTACACCTAGATGGTGCCAGTGATGTGAGATCTATTGTAAAAAACTTGAAAAATAGTATGTTAAATAATTTAACTAGTACTTTTGACTAATATTTTCTATGTGACACTGTTTTATATGCTTAATAACATCTTCTGATTTTTTGATATTGTGTTTGATAATTTCAATAGTAATTTTAATCATTTTATAGTATTTCCATTTAAAAAAAAACTAATTAATAAATAAAATTATAAGTATTGATTTGCAACTCTAATTATAGAAACCCAATATATGTGAATGAGGGGATATCACTAAGAAAAGTAGAGAGGGAATATCACTAACAAAAGTAGAGAGGGGCAATCCAAGCAATCTAGGAAACAATAAGAAAGGTAGAGAGGGGATATCACTCCACTTGCCCCAAAGCAACCTCATTTTTAACTCCTATGTTAGAGGAGATTCCCAACACACACATTGTGACAATGGATTTATATGCTCACTAGTGACTTCTAGGTTTAGTTTATGTGGCCTTGGAGAGTTTACTCTTCAATCCTACACAAAGGCCCTAAATCCTATGTAGTGTTGGTTTTCTATGAAGAAAAAGAGTTTAATATATTTTATATTAAGCATTATTTTTATTATGGTTGTTGATAACTCAATGGAATGGATGCAACTTCAATGATGTTATGACTCTTTTCCAATCCAAAGAAAGAAAAGTATGTATGCAAGAGATGCTTTTATGTTCAATTAACTCTATCTAAGGAAGGGAAGATATCTTTTTCTTTTTGAGATTTTACAACAAAAGAGACAACCTCACATTCACTCAACCACCACTCAAGACAATCCAAACAAATGAGCAAGATCTTCAAACACTAATCACACCAATGCAATATAAAAAAAAAACACTCAAAAGCTTCACCGTGGCACACCTTTTTTTGTTTTTTGTTTTTTGAAATGCAACGTTTATTTAATCTAACAAAGAAAATAAATCTACAAATCAAACTAGAAAACATTAATCTAAGAGCTATATGATATCGGTAGTGATGCACCAAAGTACACTCCAATGTCTCTATGGGATCAAAATCCCAAAACTTGAAAAATTGATCTCGAAATGAAAAAAAGAAACTCTCAACACATGCAAACTGATTGTGAATGGAATGAGGACACACTACTAGATTTGAAAGGATCTATCAGAATTTTTTCTCAGGTCACCAACACTAGGTAGTCATCTCACATAAACAAGCAAGCCTAACAAAAAGACTCAAACACCTCAAATTTAGTTCAAAACACAAACAACAAAAAGAGGTAAAAAAAAGAATTAGATCTAGGCTATTAGATCTTTGATATGCTCATGGGATCATAAAAACATAGATCGGAGAAGGAAAAGTTTAGAGAATTTTGAAAAATAGTGACCTACAGGAGAGATTGTATCCCAACAATATTGTAACTAGAAATCGATCTGTACGTGGTCAAGGGATGTACTATAGGAAGCTCACGACTGGTACCTCTAGTATGAACTATTCCAGAACAATCATCTACAAAACTTAGGTAAAACAACCCATATCTAGTATAGATCTGACAGATATGAAAGATTTTCTCCCTTAATGAGTGATGGGGAAGATTAATGGCTATAGTGAAGTTTGAAAAGTCCAAAATCAAGAGAAATCCAAAACTAAAGAAGAACAAACATCCTTCCCTGGTGGAGTCACCTGTTCTGTTATCAAACAAATCCCACCTATGGATAAGAAATACCTCCCTTGGATCTTCCCTTGATCTAATACATATAATGGGATAGATCACAACAATGTTCTCCCTATATCTATTAGAATTTTCCAAATTATGTTAATAAAGTGGAATGAAAAAGGAATACCTTATTTTGTAAGGTTTTCCTTGCGTGTTATTGGTTGATGCAGCTCCAAAGATCGAGCTTCAACTCCTACACACAAAGATACCATACACACCTTTTTCAAACATCTTCAAGCTTAAGGAATGTAAATCTCAACTAGGTCCTACCTAATATACTCAAGGAAAAATTATATTTTTCACAAGCAGGTATCAATTACAAAATACACAAGCATTGGAAGGGGAAAACCATACTAATCTATATTAAAAATGGAGAAATAGTACATCGATCATGATAAATACCTTGATTCATGAAAGAATTCCTCCCCGGGCCCTTTCTTTAACTCCTTCTTATTCCTTACACAAGCAAGAATGACTTGATATGAAGAATGATCTCTGTGGGAGAGCTCCTCTGAAATTTATGTTGCATGTGTCTGTAAATGATTATTTCTCCTCTTACCCTTAGAAGGCCTTCTGTGTATATATTGGTGGAGGAGGCTAGGGGATGCTTCTAGATATTTAGAACTCAATGAACCTCTATTGGATTGATAGTTCCTAAGTGCACATCATGAGAGAAACAACTCACCCAACATTGATATCCTCATAAATATCCAATTCTAGAAGGCTACATGGGTGGTTGCGAGATTTCAATATTGCAACCAATGGTTGGTCGTGTGTCATTAGTGATGTATTGTGTGACCAATCGTACTCTGCTAGTGGTCCAGAGTGCAACCTTTCTCAAAATTAGTGAATTTTAAAGGTATAAGAGTGTGTCTCAGTAAGAAAGCAACAATGGGTACTTCTCCATGTGTCCCTAGGGTGGAAAATAAGGCTATAACAAGCTCCCAAAAAAGAAGATTGGACATTGAACGCGAGGGTGCTATTGTATGTAAAGAGAAAATTGGAATTTGGAATTTTATATGGGAAATGTAAGGAGCCTTATTTGTGTGGCCATTCAAACATTAATTTCCACATATGATAGGAAGTCTACAAGTTATCTGTTTAGTCTTGGAACAATATTAGATTCCCGAATTTCAATAAACAACATGAAGTTTCACTTTCCATTATAGAACTAGAATATGAAGCAGTAGTAAAAGGACTTTGTGAAGCAATGTGGCTTAAAAGAATACTTGCAAATTTGGAATTCAATCAGGATGAGCACATGATACTTTTTGCAATAACCTAGGAGTTATCAAGATGGAAAAACATATTGCATTCCATGATCTAACCACATATACTGATGTGCATTTTCATTTTATTCAACAACTTGTAGAAGATGAAGAAGTTGAGCTGTAATATTTTTCAACTTAGGACCAAATACAAAGTTTCTCACCAAGTATCTTAGCTTGGATAAATTTGTAAATTTCACAAACAAACCTAATGTAGTTTATGGAATGGCCATTAAGGGATGATGTTAAAGTTATTTAATTCATGATGGTCATTTAGACTATAGACTTAGTGTTAGCAACATTTCTTGTCTTCGGTATCGGGATACACAGGTCTGTAGGTTGCTCGAGGAGCACCCAAGCGCAGCGCATAAAGGAAGTCCTTTTCGGACATGGAATCAAGCGAGCAGGCATTTCATTCTTCAGCGAAAGAGAGGAACAACGATTGATGGGAAACCGCAGATTAACCAAGTCTCGTCAAGGATAGTACTTAAAGTTTTAAGGAAATCGAAGGTCGGAATCCTTCGGGAGGCACTCACGAAGTTACGAGGGTCGTTGATCGCAAGCGGTTCAAGCGCAGTGCTTCTTTGCGAGCTCGGGGTTCGTGAGTTCGGAGGACAGACTATGTCTTTTGGTTGCGCGAGATTGCGAGTTGCGAAAAAGTGTCCAGAGAAGGTCAATCGGCATTGACCATCGCGTCTCGGGACTTCGTGAAGGGAGGATGCCAAAGTCTGATGCTCTACTCGCGAAGTTACGAGTAGCGAGAGGTGCTAGTACTTGGACTCTAGCCAACGGTCACATGAGGAGTGCGCCGAACAGAAAAGGGGCCCAATCCATATCGCCGTCCCGGGAAGCGAGAGTTGAAGAAAAGGAGCCAAGGGTCTCTGACTCGCGAATCGCGAAATGAAAAGCAATTTTAAAAGGTGGGCCCACAATATCGAGGAACAGTTTCAGCCATCCATCTAAATGTGACACCTGGTGTGTGCGATCAGGCCCCTCACCTTTTCGCCTATCGCAACCTCGAAATGCAAGAAGCAGCTCCATCTTTTCCCGATGCACGAGATGACGAGAGCGTTTAGGACCTGGGGCCCACAGCATTGTCGAGAGAATTCGGAACCGTCAGATCCAAAGGGCACGTGGCGCCAGATTAAAGCTGCCTCGGCGTTTCTCTCATCGCAATTTCAAGGAGCAAGGGTTAACCCCTTCCGATCGTGAATGCCGAAATCGCTTTGGGGATAAGCACGCAGTCACCACCCATGGTCACTTGGGAAAGAAAGGAGCTGCGTCGAAAGGGGTCAAAGGCGCCGAATACAGTCATCTAGAGGATCGTCTCGATCTCCAAGTACCATCTGATACGATACCTCTCCCGACCTTCTCTTGAAGTTAATGAGGCAAGAAGGGGTGGGTGAAACCTCTCCTCATGCATTAAGTGTAAGGTATGGAAGGTCTGGCAAGCGGTCTGCTCGAGAGGGTCCTGTGTACCCAGTTCTTCAAAGAAGCCATGCCGAGTCCTCGACTGGCCAAAGGAGGTCTGCATACGCTAAATCAACATTTACTGGCTCAGCTACTCCCCCCTGCAGGATCCATGCGTAATTAAGGAAACGTCTGGCGAAGGACTTCTGCCCGGAGATTGATTGAAGAGACGCTACGCCTTGGAGGGCGAGCGCGCCTCTGTTGGGCAAATCCGCCCAAGTATATGTATTCAGTTTTTGGTGTTTTGAAGGATCGATGGTAGAGCGAAGCTCCCTATTGTAAAGTTTTAACACACTCCAGTCCTCTAGTTATGCATCTATATGTAAGATTTCTTGCTCAATGACAGACAGGATTCTCATTCCATCTGGTTTTCGTCTTATGCTAAGAGAGTTCGTGTTCGACTGATTCGCACGAATTATGGAAATTATGTTATGATAAAGGATTTATTGTGGCGTTATTGTTTTCTCTGGTTTTCTACGTCTGAATGTAAGAAGATCTTGCATTTAAATGTCTTCTTCTACAGTCTGTTAGGAACCCGATGTTACAACAGACCTTTGCAGTTTTCCTATACAAGTCTTCCCCCTATTCGCCCTTACTACAACTCACTTTCTGAAGTTACTTAAGACCTCACTTGTCCATGCATGCCTGGCCTAGTTTCGGAGTTAGAACCACATTGTTTGAGTTAACCTCCATTTGATCACCCCATTGAACAAATCGTGACATAAACTGATGGGCGTTGGGCTCTGCTCCTGCTGCAATCCAAGAGTGACTTCCGACGCTAACATTTCTAGTGTCGTTGTCGGGGATGAAGTTGAATATTTTCCCTGGGATTGAACGACAAAGATCAGATGATTCTGAAGGTGCATCAGATATCAGAACTATTGAGATTGCTACTGTGCACCTGGCGACTCCATTGTGACGACTCCGCTAGGGAGAACCTGCTCTATCAATTGTGGATTTCAGAGGCAGACACACGCGGTCACATCCACAGCTGCCCCTAGCTACACCTGTAGCTGACCCGGAGGTGATTTTCAGAAAAGGAAAGGCTCCTGAAGGAGAAACTTCCACCGCCGAATCAGGTAATCCGCTATATCCTTCTGTAGAAACTCCTTTTTCTCATCCTCAGCTTCCTAGCAGACCATTTTCTGAAGTTTCTTGTTTCCTGAATTTTGGGAGTGTTCCTGCCGAGTTTTCCCCTCTCGGTCTGGGATTGGAGGGAGAAATACTTGTCACTCCCCTTTCCCCTGAAGCTGTACCTAGGCGTAGACCCAGGACCACGGAAGATTTCCCCACACCTAGTTTTACCACTCCTGTGCAAAGAAGAGCGCCTGCTAACTTGAGCTTGTTAGCCTCCTCCTTAAATCCCCTCTTGGTTCCCACTCCACTTCAGAACTCATTCCTGGTAGCCCCTTCGCGAACTCCTTCTCCTCCAAGTTCTCCTCCACCTGTCTTTCCTATGGCTGGTATTAATCCCCCTCTGAATAGAATGGATGCTATAGTCGCGGCCAGATATGCCCCCTTAGTCCTACCTCATCCTATGAATCCTCTCCCTGCTGGAGATTACTTGAAGTATATGCCCAAGTTCACTGGCGAAGGGGACATAACCGCAGAACAACACCTGGTTGCTTTTTACAGTTATGCAGACAATCTTAACATTGAAAATGAAGATGTTTGGATGAGAGTCTTCATCCAGAGCCTGGATGGCAAGGTGAGAAAATGGTTTAGAGGATTGGCCCCCGGATCTATTGCTGGTATCGAAGCTCTGGATGGTGTTTTCCTGAGGCAGTGGGGCGACCGGAAGGATTTCATGTATTACATGATAGAGTTCGGGTCTTTGAAGAAGATGGATGGAGAGTCCGTCTCCAACTTCTCCAAAAGATTCAATAAGATGTATAACAAAATCCCTGCCGAGATAAATCCTTCAGAAGCCTCAGCGAAGATTTCTTATGCTAGTGCGTTTGGCCCCGATTTCTGTCTGTTGTTGAGAGAAAGAAGAGCCACCACCTTAGCTCAAATGCAAGATGCCGCCATAGAAGTGGAATCCAATGTATTAGCAGCTGACAGACTGAGGAACAAGGCCGATGCAGACAAAAAAAAGGGAAGGTCGGAAGCCTCAACTTCTGGCCCATTGGAGCCCCACCCTCAAGTGGAGGAATTGACCAAGATGGTGAAGTCGCTGTCTGCAGAGATGGAGAGAATGAAAATTGAGGGGAGACAAGCATACAAGGTCCCTCAGAATGTCTAAAACAAAGGAGGTTTCAGGAGGCCGAACAATTTTACTCCTCCGAATGTACAAAGAGAAAGGGGAAGAGACAGAGAAGACCAGAAGATTCAAGCCCCCTTCCAAAACAATTTTGTGGCCGAGGGGGAAGAAGGGGAAACATATGAGCTTGATCCTGAAATCCATTGCTTCGGAGACACTCCTCCTTTTCCTCATCTCACTCAATCTACATACGAGGAGTCTCTCATGGACAGTCAACTGAATGAATTGAGCAAAGGAGACAAGACTAGTAGCGGCCCAGGCAGGTATGATCTGCGTTCCAAGAAGAAGACAGTAGCACCTGATGTCCCTGAGCAGCCCACTAGATCAGAGAAGTCTTCCAATGAAATAGCAGACAGTCGCAGAGGTAAAAGGCCCCAACCCCTCTCTCCCATAATCGAGAGTCAAGTTCCTGAAATAAGAGAAATTCCAAAGCTTACATCTTCTTTTAATTTCGAGCATGAAATTCAGAAGATTAGAATTCCTGTACACCTGACCGAGTTGATTAAACATGAAGGGTTCAAAAAGCGCTTCTTTGAGCTCTTACAGTCTGAGACCTCAAGCCTTCCCACAGACTCCATCAATTTGCAAGATGAAAAGCCTACAATTATCCTAGGTCCCATGGTAGAAGACAAAGATGATTCATCCCCTCCCTTCTACACCTACCTGAACATACATGACAAGGTACTGCACAACTGTTTGATGGACTCAGGAGCTTCTCACAACCTCATGACCAAAACCGTCATGGAAGAGTTAGGACTGGAAGTCACCCGAGCCTATCATGACCTCTATTCCTTTGACTCCAGGAGAGTTCAATGTCTTGGGGTTATCAAAGACTTGGTTGTGACCTTGTTTCAGTTGCCCATGAAAAGTGTGGTCATGGATATTGTAGTGGCTGATGTCCCCCCCAAATTTGGTATGTTGCTATCAATATCTTGGATAAAAATACTGGGGGGAACCTTGCAGATGGACCTCACATATGATACTATCCCAGTATTTGGGGGAGAGCATAAAAGACTATATAGGGAAGCCCAACTGGCCTATATAATCAGTGATGAAGCCAATCCTACCAACCATCCCATTTTCGCCTTGGACACCGATTTAGGTTCTAGTTTGCTGCAACTCACCCAGGTTCCCGAGCCTCCTCTTGAACTCAGAAAGCAGCCCACTATTTCCCCTAAGGTTCCTCCCACCATCACCCCCGTTTGGAAAATGTTTTTTGATGGAGCCTATTCCAGGGAAGGCACTGGTGTTGGGGTGTTTTTTGTGTCACCTGCCCAGGAAACTGTATCTCTGTCATACAAATTGGAATTTGAAACCACCAACAATGTGGCAGAGTATGAAGCCCTTGTTCTAGGACTAAGAGCTGCGAGGGAGATGGGAATTCAGGAGGTAGCTGTGTTCGGTGATGCAGAGTTGGTGGTCCAACAAGTCAGAAACGCTTATCAGGCTAAGCACCCTCGACTCAGAAATTACAGGAATGAGGTATGGGACCTAATTGACAATTTCTTCTCAGCCTTCAACATCTCTTTTATTCCAAGGGAGGATAATGTTGTGGCCGATTCTTTCACTGTTTCAGCTAGCCAGTTCAAGGTCCCTCAGTCGTCTATGGCCAAATATGATATTGAGATAAAATATAGGCGCTTTGTACCGGACAATGTCAAGCATTGGAAGGTATTCGAGGATGATCTAGAAATTGAAAAGTTTCTCCAATCTATTGATGAGTTTTCTGCATTGCACATTGATCAGGATCCTGATACAGGAGATAACCCTCACCCTGAGGTGTTTTTAAATAAAATTGCTAACCACTAGATTATTCAGCTGCCTATCAATCACATTACGAGGGGACTTATTCCTTTAGAAAGATTGTTCGATGGGAATGATGTGGCAGTAAAGGGTAGGGTTTCAGATGAAGACGCTGATACAACCGAGTGCAACATTGGCACACCAGAGGAGCCTAAGTTTGTCAAGCTATCAAGCAGTTTGACCACAGAGCAGAGGGCCGAATATGTTGAGTTGCTGAAAGAATTTGCTGATGTGTTCGCATGGACTTACAAAGACCTCAAGACATATGACACGTCCATCATTGAACACAAGATCCCACTGAAGGAAGAGGCTAAGCCGTTTAGGCAGAAGCTAAGACAGATAAATCCCATGCTGTTGCCTGTTATGGAGAAAGAAGTAAAGAAGTTGTTGGAGGCCCAGATCATCGTCCCCCTGAGATATTCCGAATGGGTGGTCAATTTGGTTCCGGTAAGGAAGAAAAGTGGAGATATCCGGCTCTATGTAGACTTCAGAAACCTGAACAGGAGCTCACGAAAAGATAACTACCCTTTACCCAAGATGGAACACATATTGCAGAGGGTAACCGGTGCATCTAGGATCTCCATGATCGATGGTTTTTCTGGTTATAATCAGATATCGGTCATGCCTGGGGACAGAGAAAAAATGGCCTTCACCACTCCTTGGGGCACATTCATGTATGCCAAAATGCCATTCGGACTGATGAATGCAGGAGCAACGTTTCAGTGAGCCATGGACATAGCCTTCATCGGGGAGAAAGACAAGTTTGTGGTGATATATCTGGACGACATAACAGTCTTCTCAAGGTCCGACCAAGAGAACTATTGTCACTTGAGGAGAGTCTTCTCAAAATGTCGAAGATTCGGCCTTTCCCTGAACCCCAAGAAGTCTTTATTTGCTATGGAGGAGGGGAAGTTGTTGGGCCATATAGTATCAGCGGAAGGAGTAAGGATTGATCCTAGCAGGGTGGAGGCGATTCGGGCCCTGTCACTTCCCAGATCTAAAAAGGAGGTTCAGGCCTTTTTGGGGAAGATTAATTTTCTGAGGAGGTTCGTTTCGAATTTTGCTGAGTTGGTGAAACACATCACAGCCATGCTCAAGAAGGGAAATGAAGTGAAATGGACCGCTGAACCTAGGGAATCTTTTGTCCAAATAAAAAAAGCATTGACTGAAGCACCTGTGCTGATCAGCCCTGACTATTCCAAAGCCTTCCTAATCTTTTCTTTCTCCTCTTGTGATACAGTAGTGTCGGTCTTGTTGCAGAGAAATGAGGAAGGGCAAGAGCATCCTATCGCCTTTTTCAGCAGGGCATTAAGAGATGCAGAGGTCAGGTATGAAATCATGGAGAAACGGGCCTATGCTTTAGTGAAAGCTCTCAAGGCTTTTAGAGTCTATGTCTTGCACTCAAAGGTGACCACTTATGTTCCTTCGACCTCTGTGAAGGACATCTTGGTATAGCCCGACATGGACGGGAGAAGAAGTAAATGGATAGCCAAGATCCTGGAGTTTGACTTAGAAATAAGGCCTACCAAATTGATCAAAGGTCAGGGCTTAGCCAAGCTGCTGGCTGAAGCCAATTGCCAAGCTTTGGGGGTAGGTTTCATGAATGAATGCTCATGAATTCAATTGGGTCGGTTGCCTGAAAAAGACCCTCAAAGAGAGCCCCCATTGGCTCGATGTCCTTGGTATAAGGATGTCATATATTTTCTGCAGGAGTTGCGGCCCCCAGATGGCTTGCAAAGAAACGAAGCAAGAGCTCTGAAGCTCAGGGCAGTCAAGTATTTCCTTATTGATCAAATTTTATACTGGAAAGACCCCCTGGGGGTGCTTTTAAAATGCATGGATCCTTCAGAGGCTGACAGGATCATGGTCGAATTTCACAGCAGCCTATGCGATGGGCACCATTCCTGGAAGACTACAGCCCACAAAATTATCAGAGATGGGTACTACTGGCCCACCTTGTTCACTGATGTCCATAGAGGAGTTAGAGCCTGTATCACATGCCAAAGATTTTCAGGAAAACAGCATCTCAAGTCTTTGCCTTTACATCCTGTAGTGGTTTCGGGACCTTTCCAGCAATGGGGCCTGGATTTTATTGGAGAAATACACCCTGCTTCCAGTGGGCAGCACAGATGGATCCTGACTGCCACGGATTTCTTTACTAAGTGGATCGAAGCCATCCCCACCAGGAGTGATTCCCACAAGGTAATCATTGGGTTCCTGGAAGACCTCATCACAAGATTCGGTTGCCCAAGGAATATCGTTACAGATAATGCAACCTCATTCAAGGCTGAACCGTTGTTTAAGTTCTGTGAGCAATTCGAAATCAAACTGATTCACTCCACTCCGTACTATCCCCAGGGAAATGGTTTAGCAGAATCCTCCAATAAAAGTCTCATAAGGATCATCAAAAGATTATTGGAGGACAACAAAAAGGCTTGGAATTCAAAACTGAAATTCGCTCTATGGGCTGATCGGGTGACTACAAAGAGATCTATAGGCACCTCCCCTTTCCAATTGGTATACGGAGCATAAGTGGTATTTCCTTCTCAGTTGGCTATTCTCGTAGCGAAATTCTTCCAGGATTATCAAGAAGAGCCTAATGACATGGTTAGAAGGATTCATCAGCTGGTAGAAGTCCAGCAGGCCAGAGAGTAGGTAATGATCAGAATTTAGGACCATCAGCGGAGGATCAAGCCGGTCTTTGATAAGAAGGCCAAGAAGGAGGAGTTCCAAATAGGAGACCTAGTACTGAAATGGGATGCTCCTAAGCAAGACAAGGGCAAGCACGACAAATTTGAATCCCTATGGATTGGGCCTTTCAGAATCTCCGAAGTCTTCTCAAATAACACCTATCGGCTACAAGATTTGGAAGGCGAAGAAGTTTTCAGCAGCCCAGTAAATGGGCGTTTTCTTAAAAAATGTTTTGTCTGAGCCTTCAGTGGCTCCTATGTTATGTAAATATTTTTCTTTCTGTTCTTTGCTTTTACTTTATTGTTTCGGCTTAGTAGAATGACTCCATAGCCCATCAGCAAGGCACTGGAACTGCAAAATGAGTCCTTAGAGCAACACAGGGATGACTCTATCCCCCATGGAGCCTAATGTTAGCAACATTTCTTGTCTTCGGTATCGGGATACACATGTATGTAGGTTGCTCGAGGAGCGCCCAAGCGCAGCGCATAAAGGAATTCCTTTTCGGACTTAGAATCAAGCGAGCTGGCATTTCATTCTTCAGCGAAAGAGCAGAACAACGATTGATGGGCAACCGCAGATTAACCAAGTCTCATCAAGGATAGTACTTAAAGTTTTAAGAAAATCAAAGGTCGGAATCCTTCGGGAGGCACTCGCGAAGTTACGAGGGCCGTTGATCGCAAGCGGTTCAAGCGCAGTGCTTTTTCTCGAGCTCGGGGTTCGTGAGTTCGGAGAACGTACTATGTCTTTTGGTTGCGTGAGATTGCGAGTTGCGAAAAAGTATCCGGAGAAGGTCAACTAGCGTTGACCATCGCGTATCGGGACTTCGCGAAGGGAGGATGCCAAAGTCTGATGCTCTACTCGCGAAGTTACGAGTAGCGAGAGGTGCTAGTACTTGGACTCTAGCCAACGGTCACATGAGGAGTGCGCCGACCAGAAAAGGGGCCCGACCCATATCGTCGTCCCAGGAAGCGGGAGTTGAAGAAAAGGAGCCAAGGGTCTCCGACTCGCGAATCGCGAAATGAAAAGCACTTTTAAAAGGCGGGCCCACAATATCGAGGAATAGTTTCAGCCATCCATCTAAATGTGACACCTGGTGCATGCGATCAGGCCCCTCGCCTTTTCGCCTATCGCAACCTCGAAACGCAAGAAGCAACTCCATCTTTTCCCGATGCACGAGATGACGAGAGCGTTTAGGACCTGGGGCCCACAGCATTGTCGGGAGAATTCGGAACCCTCAGATCCGAAGGGCACGTGGCTCCAGATTAAAGCCGCCTCGGCGTTTCGCTCATTGCAATTTCAAGGAGTAAGGGTTAACCCCTTCCGATCGCGAACGCCGAAAGCACTTTGGGGATAAGCACGCAGTCACCGCCCGTGGTCACTTGGGAAAGAAAGGAGATGTGCCGAAAGGGGCCAAAGGCGCCGAATCCAGTCGCCGAGAGGATCATCTCGATCTCCAGGTACCATCTGATACGATACCGCTCCCGGCCTTCGCTTGAAGTTAATGAGGTAAGAAGGGGTGGGTGAAACCTCTCCTCATGCATTAAGTGTAAGGTATGGAAGGTCTAGCAAGCGGTCTGCTCGAGAGGGTCCTGTGTACCCAGTTCTTCAAAGAAGCCATGCCGAGTCCTCGACTAGCCAGAGGAGGTCTGCATACGCTAAATCATCATTTATTGGCTCAACTACTCCCCCCTGCAGGAGCCATGCGTAGTTAAGGAAATGTCTGGTGAAGGACTTCTGCCCGGAGATTGATTGAAGAGACGTTACGCCTTGGAGGGCGAGCATTCCTTTGTTGGGCAAATCCGCCCAAGTATATGTATTCGGTTTTTGGTGTTTTGAAGGATCGATGGTAGAGCAAAGCTCCCTATTGTAAAGTTTTAACACACTCCAGTCCTCTGGTTATGCATCTATATGTAAGATTTCTTGCTTAATGACAGACAACCTTCTCATTCCATCTGGTTTTCGTCTTATGCTAAGAGAGTTCGTGTTCGACTGATTCGCACGAATTATGGCAATTATGTTATGATAAAGGCTTTATTGTGGCGTTATTGTTTTCTCTGGTTTTCTACGTCTGAATGTAAGAAGATCTTGCATTTAAATGTCTTCTTCTACAGTCTGTTAGGAACCCGATGTTACAACAGACCTTTGCAGTTTTCCTATACAAGTCTTCCCCCTAYTCGCCCTTACTACAACTCACTKTCTGAAGTTACTTAAGACCTCACTTGTCCATGCATGCCTGGCCTAGTTTCGGAGTTAGAACCACATTGTTTGAGTTAACCTCCATTTGATCACCCCATTGAACAAATCGTGACATAAACTGATGGGCGTTGGGCTCTGCTCCTGCTGCAATCCAGGAGTGACTTCCGACGCTAACACTTAGGGATATTAAAGTCACTTGTTGAATTACTCCAATTCATGCTTTGTGCACTTAAGGATTATGCACTCTCTTTAATTTATTATCTAGGAAGTATTTCTCTCTTCCAAATTATTTTGTATTTTTTTTCTTGTTTGGTAATAAAAAACACCCTACATTTCAAAAAAAAAAAAAACATGAGATTTTTTTATGTACCCATAAAAAGTGATCACCACATAGGAGGTTGCACATATTCCTAAAATATCAAGGGGAGTTTGTTGGAATTACAACTACAAATCATATTCTAGACTTACTAGAATTAAAGTTAAAGCCTTATAATTTCAAAGCTTATAATTTCCCTATTCTTCTTTATTTAAATCAATTCCTAAGTAGACATGCAGGAAGAGACGACCAATTCTCAAATTATGGGAAAAGCATCTAAGTTGAATAGTCGAGAACGTTGAGGTCATATCTTAGATTTTACCATTCATTTGATATACTTAATATCGTTTAATGTTAGTTTTTTATTCCAAAATCTCAATTACCTTATCCTCTACCGAATTTTGGGGAACCAGTGATTGAGTACTCTACGATTCACAACTGTACTCTTCCAATAACCTTTTTCCTTCACAGATCGGTATGTGTCAGTCTGTTATTCTGTGCCTCTTGTCAATTCATTTTATTTCTGCATTGCATGTTTGAACACTTGACAACCTCTACTCTTGGAATCACCCTGCATGCTAGTCTAGGGCTCATTTGTTNCTTTTTCCTTCACAGATCGGTATGTGTCAGTCTGTTATTCTGTGCCTCTTGTCAATTCATTTTATTTCTGCATTGCATGTTTGAACACTTGACAACCTCTACTCTTGGAATCACCCTGCATGCTAGTCTAGGGCTCATTTGTTACGCTTCGCATCTGTCTTCATCCTACGTTGTCAACCTTGATTTTTGAAAATATTATCTTGTTTCCAAGGATATCATAGGATGTTTTATTTTCTAAATGTTATCTTCTCGTGGGCACCAAATCGTGGGTGATATTCCATGTCTTTCCGGGCGAACAAGAAATCGCAGAGACATCTAGAGAGGTCGGCATCTGCATCATCTATGATTATTCATACTTTTCGTCATAGAAGAAAAATCTACCATTCATATTCCCTTCTTTTATGTCTATAAAAGGCTATAAAAACTAATAAAATAGGAAAACGTTATTGTCTGGAGTACTTTTGATGCAATTCTTTTGGGTGGAATTAATTGCCTTCTTCTCAATTCCAGTATCAACGAGTACTTGAGAATTCCCAATAAATCTTAGAAGACACCAACAAACCAAAAACAAATTACATAGCAGTGAAAACCAAAAGCATATACAAGTACGGATTTCCTTCTGGAGATACCTCAATATGCTAAAATAAGCGATACAATTTCCACACTGGGAGGTGAAGCTTCATGTATGAATTGATAAATCATCTAGCATCATGCTAATGAATATGAAATTGATTAGCAGCCACTTCAAATTCTCGGGGTCATACTCTACAAGAAAATCACATCAACTGTTGGAAATAAGTTGTGCAACATAAGATGGTTGAATTCCAACAAAAGGAAAATACATATAATTCTGGAAACAAATTGTGCCACATAATAAGAAAACTACATAGCCAATTGTTTGATGGTTGAATTCCTCATCCAATGATTTATTGAATGTTTGTATGGCATATTAAATCATAGATGTGAATCATTTATGATTCAAAGCCTTTGGAGAATTCACCAACTAACGCGACGAGGAATAAGTTGAAAGGTTCAAGTTGTTGTATAACTACTCCTTCATCGAGTACAAAATTTGACTTAGAAGGAAGGGAAAACAACCATTGGATTTTGTAAAACTCAATCAAGCAATTGGTCTTCTTCGAAATGAAATGAATGATGAACTCTCGGAATTTTTGAGAGCCCGTAGAGGCAGAGAGAGACAGAGTGAGAAATTGCTAGTTTGATGTAATCTCCATGATCTGACTAATAAGACAACCGATGCCTATGCTTGGTGGACGTAGCCCAACGTTTAGGTGAACCACGTGAAATCCCTGTGTCTCTTATCTGTGTGTGATTATTAATTATCATATGTGAATTGTGTTTTCCGCATTTGCAATTCTAACAAGTGGTATCAGAGCTAGTTGGAGGAGAGAGGTGTCGAGGGCTTCAAATTTCGGAGGAGCGACAGCATCTGTGTGAGGTGTGTCGAGTTCAACATCTCCACAGGTCTAGGAGTGTGGTACACTCTTTAAGATCGCCGCACTCTAGGTGTATCGAGAGGTGCGGCGACGACTCCCTTAAGATATGATTCACATGTTTTAATTGGAATATTATATACTAAGCATAAAATAAAATTCACGATCTTGTTTTTTCAAATTTCGCATGTTTTAAAAGGGCATGTTTTTTAAAGTCATGAGAATTCTTTGAGTTTTTCAAAGAATTGAATTTCCTTTTTTAAAAGGGTTTAAGGTATGACATCATAAGGATATTTAACTATTATTTTAAAGAGTTGGAGTTTCTTTGGTGGATTTAATAAAAGGGATGCAGAGTTCGAAGTTTGTAGTTGAAAGGTTCAGTGGTAAAAGCAACTTTGAGCTCTGGAAGCTTAAGATGTGAGATTTACTGGTGCAACAAGGGTTGCAAAAAGAATTAGCAGGCAAGTTAAAGAAACCAACAGCCATGACGAATGATGAATGGGAAGATCTGGATGCAAAGCTCTCAGTACCATTCGTTTATGTCTGGCGGATGATGTTATGTTTAATATCGTAGGAGAGGATACAACATCAGACTTATGGAGCAAGTTGGAAAGTCTATATATGATGAAATCCTTGACGAGCAGGATCTACTTGAAGAGACAGTTGTACAATTTGTGGATGAAAGAAGGTACATAAGTTGTTGACCATTTAAATACCTTCAATACCCGTATAGTTTAAGTTCAATTGACTAGTATGGAAGTTAAATTCGAAGATGAAGATAAGGCTATTACACTATTGTGTTCAATGCCTAAGTCTTGGGATAATCTAGTCACCTCTATTAGCTTTATCTCAGGGGATGTTTTAGATTATGACTCTGTTGTGGGAGCTTTGTTGCCTGAGGAGATGAGGAGAAAATCTAGTAAAGAAACCTCAACTTTAGAGGCGATGCTGGTAAGAGGTCGAACTAAAGAGCAGAATGAGAGAAGTTTTTCTCGATCTAAGTCAAGACACAGAAAGGGTAAACCAAAATGTTGGTATTGTGGCAAAACAAGACATCTCAAGAAAGATTGTTGGAAGAGAAAGGAATCTGAGGAAAACTCTACGAAGGAAGCAAATTTGGTTGTAACAAATTCAGGTATGATTGATCAAGTTTTATCCGTTTCTAGTAATTTACAATATCAAGAAGAATGGCAGTTAGATTCAAGTGCCTCCCACCGCATGTGCTCACATAGAAATTGGCTCATTTCTTACCAATCTGTTGATGAGGGTGTAGTGTTTATGGGAAATGGTATTCCCTGTAAAACTGTTGGGGTTGGCAGTATTAGAATCAGGATGTTCGATGGTATTGTTAGGGAATTAATAGATGTTAGATATGTACTTGATCTTAAATCAAATTTGATTTCATTGGGAGTGTTGGATTCTTGTAGATATAAGTATACAGGTCAAGGTGGAGCACTCACATTGTCGAAAGGTAGTTTAGTAGTGATGAAGGTAACAAAGGTTGATAACCTTTATAAGATGGAAGGGAGTACTGAAATGGCATTTGAAGTGACAGATGTATCTTCTTGTTTATACCAAAAGAATCAAGGTGATAAGAGAAAGAAATAATTGCAGGTACTGGTAAGCAGTAAATCATTTCCAGACTTAAAATCTTTGTTTCTGAATTCCTGCTTGTTTTATATCTCTGCAAGTTATGATGGTGGTATAAAGGGATGTTGTATGTGGGATCCTACTTCTCACAAGGTCATCATTGATAGAGATATAGTATGTATGGAACAACCAAAAGGGTTGATTCAAGATCGCAATGTAATTTTGTTTGCATGCTAGATAATTCATTGTATGGCCTATTGGTACCCAGGAAAATATACAAGAGGTTTGAATTCTTCATAGTGAGTCATAATTTTTCAAAGGGTAGGAATGACTATACAGTTTATAATACATTCACAGTGACTCAGGTGGACAAGACAATTCAGACGAGGGATCAAGGTGCATCAAAACAAATTATGGGCATGGAAGTATATAGAGATGGTAATGGTAAGTTGTGGTTGGAGTTCAATATGAACATTGTAAAACCAATTTGTATCCCTCTTTCTTTCCATTATAAGTTTTCTTCAAGCATAGGTCTTGTCTATAAAGAAGAAAATGTTATGTCTTGTGTAAGTTCAGTAGGAAGTCTGTTGTATGTGATGAAATGGTTAAGACCAAATGTTTCACATGCTAATGATGTTGTCAAATAAGTGATAGATTCAGGTGTTGCAGTGAAATGGGTGCTTCAGCATTTAAGAAGCACAAATGTCACCCATAATGGTTACACTGAGATGGTTTGTGATAATTGTAATGTATATTTTATAGGTGTCTTGGATAGAAGGAGATATGTCACTAAATATGTCTCACAACACAGTTGTGGAAGACATGTTGGAGGTGGAGTGACCCCTCATGAAATCCAAACTCGTGCAAGTCACACATGCAAGATCATGAAACCAATTTTATTAGAGAAGCTGCAGTGGTGCTTGACTTCTCTTGGCTTGCAGAAAAGGTGATGAACAAAAGAAAGGAGCAAGGTATCAGGTTAATTGTTGTCAAGGTGTAGATTGTTGGGATTTGGTGACAACGAATTCCTCTAATGATGGATTTGGATCCTATTATTCTGCATTGGTTGCAACCAAATAGACCAATTTATAATATGGATAGGGATTGCATTTAATAATCAGTTTCTTGTAAATGTATATAAATACATGTAATCCCGTAGAAGCACACACACACACACACACACACACACACACACACACACACACAGAGAGAGAGAACTTGCTAGTCTGTTGTAATCTCCATGATCTGAATAATAAGACAACCGATGCCTATGCTTGGTGGACGTAGCACAACGTTTGGGTGAACCATGTGAAATCCCTGTGTCTCTTATCTGTGTGTGATTGTTAATTATCATATGTGAATTGTGTTTTACGCATTTGCAATTCTAACATAAAACACCTCCCACCACACCAATTTATAGTTATGGAGGCCAATGCTTGGGTTGTATTTAGTATCTATTATCCATTTTTTACTCTACTTTGGCTATATTCAGTATTTGTTCTCCAATTTTTGACTCGTAATATGCTCTTTGATCATTGTGTAAATTTGGAGATGGCAATGGGAGTTTAGTGTCATTCCCTCGATCCCTTCGAGAATCATCTCTTCCTTCATCCATATCACGTAATGATGGAATTTGATTTTTCCTCCAAGCCATCATGCGATGCTTGAAAATATCTGATCTATTAATGAGCTAATGAGTTCACGTCAATTTCAACTCCAAATTGCCTGCAAACATGTGCCAACTTCATCATATCGAAGGCTAATTATGACCTCAACCTTGAAGTTTTGATTTATGCACTCTGTTTTATGTGATACATATATAATGTAGGTTAGATTGTGCAGATGAAGGGTTGTGTGTGCCTATTTGAGAATGCGAATAATTAATTACTCAAAATTACAGATTGAACCTTCCACTGGGCACACTCTGTGGTGAAAACATAAGTATTTTAAGGCACTTTTTCTTCAAAAAAAAAAAAAAAAAAGAGGACATGGAGAAAACACAATAATTATGTTTAGCTCGGTTGATTAGAATAAATGATTGTTATCCTTCTTACACAAGTTCAATTTCCATGGAGATGTTGATCCCATCAATCCAATTTTTTCATTAAATTAATGAAATACTAGTAGTTGAAGGTATTTCTAGATAAATTATACTTTATAACAAATCTTTCGAAATCAGTGTCTTCTTAGGAACTCTTGTTGCTTTCACTGATCCATTTTCTACCATGAATGTATATATAGGTTGGTTATCTCTTGAGTTCATGTTATGATAACTATGAGTCTAGAAAAGAGACATGTAATTTGTTATGAGTCTATAAAATTGAAGGAGCATGAAATAAATTGTGCCACACATAACTTAGAGTTGACAACCATAGTGCGTGATTTAAGGATGTGGAGGCATTACCTTATGAACAAAAAAATTGAATTGAATACAAACTACAATGGTATAAAATACTTGTTTGAACAACCAACACTAAATGCTAGACAAACTAGATGGTTGGAATTTCTGGTGTGTATGAATTTGACATAAAACACATAAAATGAAAAGAGAACAAGGTGGTTGATGCACTGAATAGAAGGGTGCATAAAATGCATGCTACATCCATTAGTATGTACATGGCAGATTTAAAATATAGAATTCTAGAGGTTGTAACAATAGATAAGCATTGTGTGCATCTTAAAGAAAACTTACAGTAGAATAATGCACAACATAAATATAAGGATTACGAACTAGAAGATGATGGAATTCTCTTATTCCATAACAAAGTTTGTGTTCCTAATTCTCAAGAATTAAGAAATTATGTTTTAAAGAAGATGCACAATGTGCCATATTTTGGACATCCAATGGGATTGTTGAAGCCTTTTCCCATTCCTTAATGTAAATGGGAAGTTGTTACTATCGATTTCATTACCAAATTTCCCAGGACAACAAGGAAACATGATTTCATCATGGTTGTGGTGGAAAAACTTACAAAGGTTACACATTTCGTTCCTATAAAAGTAACTCATAAGTTAGCCAATATTGCATAAATGTATATGAGAGAAATTGTTAGGCCTCATGTTGTGCCTAAGGAAATGGTGTCGGACCAAGATCCCAAGTTCACTTCCAATTTTTTGAAGGGGTTATTTTAAGGATTTTGGACAAATTTAAATTTCAGTACAGCATATCACCCAGAGATGGGCAGATAGAGAGAATTAACCGAATAATTGAAGATATGTTGAGATTGTATGTAATGGACAAGTATTTTAGGTGGGAGGACTATATCTATTTAGTTGAGTTTGCTTATAATAATGGGTATCATGAATAATTGAAGATGATATTGTTTGAATCATTTTATGGTAGAAAATGCAACACACACACCAGCAAGTTGGGATAACCCAACAGACAAAGCCATGATTGGGATGGAATTGCTAAGGAAAATGGAAGAACAGACGGTAAAAATTAGTTAGAATTTGAGAGTTGCACAAGACAGGAAAAAGTGTTATGTCGATAAAAGAATAACACATAGAGAATTCAAAGTGGGAGATCATGTATTTTTAAAAGTTAAATCCAAGAGAAGCTTGTTGAAATTGGGATGTTTCCAACGAGATACTATGGGACGTCTAAAGTTTTAGAAAGGATAGGTCTAGTTGCATACATGTTAGCACTACTTGCATCCATGAAAATTCACAATGTCTTCCATGTTTCTTTATTAAAAAAGTATGTGCTTGATCCTAACCATGTGATTGATTGGGCTGTGATCCAGGTGGAACACGAAGGGGAATTTCGAGTGGAACCAATGAGCATCTTGGGATGGAAATTCAAAGTACACAGGAACAAATCCATCGGCTTGGTAAAGGTTCAATGGACCTACTACGGTCCTGAAGACGCTGCATGGGAGTATGAGGAAGCCATGGGGGAATCATATCTACAAAGTTTTACAAATTTTGAAGAAACTGAATGCAGATTTGTACATAAGCGAATGAAGACTCCATTTTGGAAATTGGAGTTCTAGAGCCACAACTCTGAGATTTCATGTCCAACTAATGTGTAGGTTGAGGGGAAAAGAGTGGTTGGAATTTTTGGGTGATTCATTAAGTTGTAGAAATATCAAGTATTTTGATGTAATATTTTTATATATACCAATGTGTAAATTGTATGGTTATGTGCACTGAGGACGATGTAGTTTCTAGGGGGAGGGGAATGTAACATCCTCATTTTCAAACTTCAAATTAGCGATGTATATTGTAATGTAATGTATGGTCGAGGGCCATGTGATGTAATATGTAAATTATTTATATTGGATATAATAAATAAAATGTATCGCCAGCTATAGATGGACACAAATGAAGATTTGGGGGCTTAGTTTCCACAAGAGAGGGAAGGGGTCCAAAGGAGGGAGATTTTACCCATGTCTATGAAACCCAAATCATTTCTTTCTAAATTATCCTTGCCATGAACCTTCCATTATCTGTTGAGTGTTCTAGAGCCCAATCATTAATTCATGTAAGAGGGTGAGTATGAGTAGTCACATCCCATATTTATTGAGAGCATGGGGGTTGAGTACAATCAGTTTGGGGAAGAGTGTAAGTCAATCAAGCAAGAGAAAGATAGGAAAATTTGTATGGGTAGAGGAGTAGAAGGAGACATTCACATTTTTTCATGCAGGGTAATTTTTACATGAAGGTTTATAGACAATAAGAGAGTTTTGAGTGATGGAGATGGAAGGAAACCATAGTGGGCATGTATGGTAGTTGTTTGAAGCTATAATTTCATGGGAAGAGAGGCTGCAGGTCTGTGAGAAAAATTCTATTTGAAATTTTTCAAGAGAAGAAAGTGTTTTGATATCGTCTGAATTCATGTTGCAGTTGTAGAATTCATGAG
Organism: Picea engelmannii; assembly: GCA_009831015.1. Classification (NCBI taxonomy): domain Eukaryota; kingdom Viridiplantae; phylum Streptophyta; class Pinopsida; order Pinales; family Pinaceae; genus Picea; species Picea engelmannii. Next base: position 237,325 of record ML793798.1, read on the forward strand.
GTCTCAAGAGATAAATTTATTTTCGAACCTGTGTTGGAAGCCCTCGAGGGGAGTGGGAAGGCCTGAGGGACTGTGAGAAATTAACGAGGATCCCATCCCTTAGGTTGTGTAGGTTGTGGGGACGAGAGATGATGGAATGGAATTATTTGTAGGAATTGACACTACAAGGAAAATACCTTTTAGTGGAGGTTTCTAGTGTTACAAAATTGGAAACTTTTGTCAAAAAAATCTTCGCTACAACATATGTTATTGATAGAGAATGTTTTTGTGGATACTATAATGGAAGTTGATTATAACTAAAAAAAATTGGGCAGCTGGAGGTGTTAGCAGATGTTTACAAATCAGTGCACTTGTATAAGACAAAAGCATTGGTGCGTACATACACCTACAACACCGGTGTTGTACACTTAATGTCAAGCATCAGGGCAGTAAAATATGAAAGCACCGAGGCAGTAAAATATTTAAGCACTGGGGTGTTTGTATTATAAGCACTGAGGCTTTAACATCTGTAACAACCCTATTTAATTAATTAAATAATTGTTTAATGAATATTAGTTTAATTAATTAATTAATTAATTTCATGATTAAATATTTGTTTAATGAATATTAGTTTAATTAATTAATTAATTAATTTAATGATTAAATATTTGTTTAATGAATTTTAGTTTAATAAATTATTAATTTTTATTTTGGAGACTTAGTGTATCGGTAGATGGACCCATTTATGGAAGGGGGGGATACGGTGGTTGAGGTTTAATGGGGGGATAAGGCGGTGAATAATGAGGGAAAGGAGGATAAGGCAAGGGGAAACACTCATGAAGGGGGTCTTGTTTTGTTTGGGGGAGTAATATTTTCATATGGGAGAAGGAGAAGGTGAAGGGGGGGAACAGTTTTTTACTGCATCTGTATTTCTGGATTTACTAACAGCTTGCTTGAGGAGATTGCTTGAGGAATTTCATAGGGGGCACCTGTTGCCAGGAATTTTGGGCTCGGGGGCCAGGAAACCATAAGGAATCCTGGGGCTAGGGATCCAGATAGGTTGTTCTTAGCTGGCTGGGAGGTTAGTCAGTTTTGGGCAGAGCTTCAGCTTGGGGCAGAGTTTTAGAACAACATCAGTTTGAGGTATTTATCAATTGAGGTATTTATCATCATTATTATGTTTTGTTAACTATTGTTATATTGTTCATTATTTTTTTTGTTGAATATGTTATTCATTATCATGCTGCTAAATTTTAAATTATGTTGAACAATGAGTTGTTATATGCTGAATAATGAACTGTAAGGAATTTAGGATAACATTTCTATACTTAAATTTATGTTTTATAAGGCTCTATTTGGAGAGACCTTACACATGGTATCAGAGCTCTAGTTTAAAATTTGGAGCCAAGGGCCTACCTACCCACCCATCCTCTTGACTCTTGACTGAAAGCTATGTTTTGTGTCATGCAAACAACCCTGAAAACCTGCCTGAAACCCTCTAAAACTTTAAAACTTGTTGGCTTGTACAACTAAAATCCTTGAAAAGGGTTATATAAACATAAATAACTAGATGTATAAATAATCTATTTATGGAAAACTTATAAATCTGGGCCTGAGGGCCAAGCTCCAAGCTCCAACTCCACCTAACCGGCAAGCCAATCACACAATTTTTTTTTAAACAGATCTATATATAAATAATATATATATATATATATAATGAAGAAAAACAAAAAATATATATATATTATATAAACCTTGTTAGCTAGGAATTGAGACGAAGCTTCATTTGGCTAGTTTTATGTAAAGAAATTGTTATTTTTTTTAAAACTATTGACCAATAATGGATGTAGATCAATCTCAAAACCATGTAAAGGAACCAACTTGTAATTTCCATGAAAATTTCAAATATATTTATCTTCAAATTAATCGTAAATTCAAACCCTAGGTATTCTGTGAATCTTACCCAATTCTATTGTTTACTATCTCAATCGTTGCAGAGCTAGGGCTGATTGAATCCCCAAAAAATGGCTTCTGCAACATTATTGACCAAATTAAGTGGGACAACGCCCAGAGGCATAATATCCTGCACCATGTTTTCAACCCTAGTCGAATCAGGGGCTGCAGCAGGGGTGGGGGGAGGGATGAGTTCTATTGGTAATTGCAACACGTCCATGGAAGGGAACTCGAATCCATCATTCAGTCCATATAGCACCGCCTCTTTCCACGATGGAGGAAAGGACCCAATCTAAAACATCAATAGCCAGAGTGCTACGACTTCAAAATACAATAGAAATTTCACTATACTTAAAAAAATACAATAGCAATTCCACTATACTTAAAAATACCAACCACGCCATGAATTTGGAAGACAGTGAACACTCTAATATTATTCAATTGCACCAAAAACTTGATGCATGTCCTGAGATTTTTTCATTCCATTCCATGCAGCAGAATTATCCGTTCAAACACAATAGATTCATAATGTTTCAAATGATCGAAATATAACTAAAAAAAAATTAAGGAGATTATTGCCATGCGTCAAGCCATCGAGGAAGATCCCACAAGGGGCATCATGTTTTCACTACACGATAGAGATTGAATGACACATGCAATGCCATGGGGGGATCTCGGAATCCTAAGTCGTGTAGTGCACGTCTCCTACGCAAAACCAAAAAAAAAAGGGTTAAAAAAAATAGCCGCATACTACAAAGCAGAGTTTAAAAAAAAAAAAAAAAAAAGTAGCCCACAAGCCCAGCCCCGATCATTATTAACATGCAACACCAATACAAAATACACAACCATGTCTCCTTCTAGTAGAGAAGGCAACCATGTCTCCTGCCAGTAGAGTAGCCACTGCTAGTTTTCCATTTACTCCGGGCGGTGTTGGAAGGGCAGTATTTCTGAAGCCTATACCCTTCCACAAGCCAAGAAATTGTGGGCTTAATGATTGGACTGAGTTCGATCCATGAAACATTGAACACAAGAATCGAGAGTTCATAGCCCAAGAAATACACAAATAGTCAGTAGTAACATGTGTTAAGTTAACATATTCCTGCAAGTGCCATGAGGGAGAGATCATGCACTCAGAGTAGAGCCAAGCATAGATCCTTAATAAATGGTCGAGTACCATCGCGCCAAGCATAGCGCCTTCACCAAACCTCGAGTCATACCAAAGCCATTCCGAGTGCAGATGTCTCAAAGCGTAAGTCAACACATAAGTCACAAAGTGGAGCACTGAGAAACAAGCCCTTCCTTTCTATAGCACCTTCATTAAAGGCCAAATACCATACGAGCCAAGAACCTGCAACACAACACAAAACGACCAGCCATACAAATCTGAGAGGGAATATAAAAATAAAATAAAAGTGAAAACGGAAATAGATAGGGAAGTCATAAGAGAGTAGGTGAGATTTCTCAGGCTTTGAAGGCCTCTAGCCATGGCCACATGCCAAGGAGGCATGCAATCCATACCCCATCGCACCTTTCAAAACAAAAATAACAAACGAAATGTAGATGTAAGAAATAAATGAAGGGTGCAGGACGAAGAGGAACCCTCGGCCTGCAGTTGCAGACGAAGAGGAACCCTTGACCTGTAGTTGCAGAGGAAGAGGAACCCTCGGCCCACAGTCGCAGAGGAAGAGGTGGTTGGGGAGGAATGATAAATGATTGGGAGTAAGAGAAGGATTAGGGTTTTAGGTACTGAGAGCTTGGGGACACGTGGGCCTCATGCGAGGTCCCATGATACCAACCCCATTCGAATATCTTTAAATATTTGTATAAAATTAAATAGAATAATTTATCTATAAGTTTTAAATTTTAAAATTTAAGTTTTAAATTTTATTTAGGAGTAAATATAAAAGATGGTTTTTAATTTTATTATTTAATATTTATTACTAAAGTTTTAAATAAATTAATATAACATATAAGATTATATATATATATATATATATTAATTATTTAAAATATATAGATAGTTTTAAATATAAAAGATGGCTTTAATTTTATTATTTAATATTTATTTACTAAAGTTTTAAAATATATTTAATAATATAAAGATTATATATATGTTATATTAATTATTTAAAATATATTTAATAAGGAGGCTCTACGACCTGGAAGGGTTGGACACCTAAAGAAGAAATCCAGTTAGGGTAAGGGGTGAGGGTACCACAATGCTAGCGCAACTAGCCATGTAAGAAAATTAGAAGGATACCTACCAAGATACCGAGCTTAGATGCTTTCGACCCCGACCTTTAGCCACTTACCCTAAAGAGAGTAACATCTGTTTACAGACAAGTAAAAAAAAACTTACGCCTAACCCCATGTTTTCAAGTA
>ML793799.1:0-12253 GCA_009831015.1 Picea engelmannii
CCCCCCCCACCCTCTATTATAAATTCTCTAATAATTCCCCCCCCACTATAGAGGGTGGGAGGGGGGAGGGTGGCATTATTAGAGAATTTATAATATAAATTATCTAATAATTCCCCGCCGCCCCCCCCCCTATAGAGGGTGGGAGTGGGGGGGGGGGCATTATTACTTCACCTTGTCACCTTGTTGACTGGCATAGAGATTGGACTCCATTCCCTTGTTAGGTCTTGTGAGGTACATTGGTAGTGGATTTGTAGGGAATCAGAGAGATCACTTGTCTCTCTTAACTATTTTACAATTGACAACACCTCTCTTACATGAATGGGAAAGTCAATAGGCTTGCAATGTTTCTTCATGGAAAATGAGGTGTTCTTGCATCACATCTAGGAGAGAGGGGCCCTTACTTTATGGGTATGTAATATTTATAGGGTTTTTCTATGGAGAACGTGGTGTTCTTGCATCACATTTAGGAGACTCGAGAGAGGTCGAGGCTTTAACTTTAAGGGTATATGACACATATATGGAACAATGTTAGACTTTTGAATTTCTCCTCCATATACATTGGAGTGTTCTTTCCTTTTATATTTCCTTTCTAGGTTTGACATGTATAAAATGGTGTCATGCTAGCAATGAAATTACAAGGCACTGAAAATAACTCATTTTGAACCCTATACCAATTGTTTTCAATTAGTACACTAGTGGATGATTGGCATGGATACATGTCATGAGGTGAATATGAGCTAAAAGAGGATTTAAAATTTTAAGATATTAACTTTTTATTTCAAAACATAGAAGGGAATTTTTGTGAATTTTTTTAAATACACATAAATCTTATTTTAATGTCAATGTTTTTGACTATGATTTGACAATAACAAGACAATTACATGACCATAGAAGCACTCTTGTGGACAATTTAACATTGCTTATTTTTCAAAAAATAGTGTTAAAATAATTTATGATTAGGGTTGTTCTAGAAACAAGGGACTTATATCCCACAGATCTCATCAACACAAATCCTTTGCGCAAATAAATTTTGTTCTCTTCTCTCAAAATTATGAAGAGATATTTGTTCTCGGAATTGACTACAAGGCCTATATTCTCAGTCAAATCTACACACAAACAACTAGTTGAATTGTAATTAGAATCAAGACGTTGAGTTCAAGTTCCTTTGTTGTTGATCACCAGGTAGGTAGACATGAAATGACTATGGTTCTTGTCTTGAAGGCTTGGTTTTGTTAGTTTCCTTTTTAGTGCCAAGTCAATTAATAAGAATGTCCAACCAATCTATTTTTTATTGTCACCAATGTCCAACCACAATGCTTTCTATGTCTTCCAATTTCCAAATTGATTTATCACAAAGTTGTTAGTTAGTTAGAATGAATGGTGTTTATGTGACACAACCCCATGTTATGTATAAAACCTCTTATTAATCCCTATATATTGAATTAATACATAAATTCTAGTGTTATATGTGTATGTCGGCTAGAATTTGTCATTGTACCCTTTCATTATAATTGTACCCCTTTGTCTCATATATATATATATATATAGGAGACCTAGTTTTAGGATCATCTTATCCCATCTCATATTGTATTCTGAATTTGATATAATGTAAATGAAGGTTTCCCTCTTGAAGTGGACTGTATTCATTGATTTGTTATCATTTTTAAGGTGTTGGATCATAACATTTGGTATTAGAGCATTGATCCTAGGGTTTTTCTTCTCCAAGTGAGCCATCTTAGTATTTTCACTATAACCTATTTTGTGTGTTGATTCAAACAAAAAAAATTGGACGTTACTTATAAGATATATCAAGGTAGTTGTAGTAAAATTTTTAGGTTCTAGGTCATTATACTTTTGGAGATATAGCCTATGGAAGATAGGGTTTGTGACTCATCTTGAATTCAATTTTAAACAAGTCATCTTGATATTTTTTCTATAATTTTTTTGGGGGAGGTTTCTAACAGTGAAATTTTGTGGAGAGTGAGGAGACATATCCTAGTATAGGTGGTCCAAAATTCATATTATGGTTCTCTATAATTTCAGATATATAGTCCATTTAGGACAAGGCTTGTGACTAATACTGAAAACAATTTTAAAAGTGTCATCTTTTAAAATTGACACTCCCGAGTCACTCAATTAAAGAGCCCCCCACCCTCAAGAAAAATGATTTGGAAATTTATATTTAGTGTAGTTACAAATTTCATTAGCAAGCAAACACTGAGTGGACTTGACTTCAATGCCTCAAAAAATGAGTATGTGTTGAAAATACAATTTAGGCACAATACCAAGTGAAATAAGAAACATTGCTATGAAAAATCATGCACTTTCAAACAATGAATCACCTCGATCCGAAGTCGTATGAAAAAGATATGAGCCTTTGAAGTTCTCAAATATTAGAACTAGGAAGTGTCACTTGTGAGAATCTACAAATTATGGAAAATCTATGCACCAAAATCATAAATTGTCTGCACCAGTGCAGAGAGCATGAAAAGTTGGCCCACTTAAAAAAAATGCTCGAGAAAAATTGGTCGAAACTTGAGATATGAGCCTACAAAGTTTTTTTCAAAACCCAACCTACCAATAGAGAGGGGTTGGAAATTTAAAATTCACCTTCCGCCAAATTTAATGGAACTACCACCAAACTTAGCAAAAACACCAAAAATCACCTTCTACCAAATTTAGTGGAACTACTACCAAACTTAGCAAAACTGCCAAAATTCACCTTTCACCAAATTAAGCGAAACCATTGAAATTAAGTGCGAGTTGGGGGGTCGTATGACTCCCTAGGCAAATTTTTTTTCTTTATGGGAAACTTTACTCAAAATCGATGAATGGACAGTTGATCTTAGGGTTTTCAGGCCTTCTGATCATGATGGTAGGGTCTAATTTGACCCAAAATGTTAAAAAATGGTGGTTCCCTACTGGATCTGGAAATGAACCTCTAACTTCAAACCCTCACAGATTTGGCCTCCAGTGTCCAATTGGGACGAAACGAAAGGAAAATATGGCTATCTTAGCTGCGATGGACTTAATGGTGAGCTCAAAATGTCTCTAGGAAGCTCCAAAAAAACTTCCATCTAGAAAGTAAAAAGAAGAACCACCCAAAAACTAGTGTTTTCTCCATAGGTTTTTTATTCTCCAGATCATCCAAGGATTCAAGCGAAGAGCATACCCATGTGCTTAAAAAAATAGCTCTACACTCAGATTTCTAAAAATATTGCTAACCCACAATTCACAACCACTATGATACCCTATAATAATTGGCTAAAAAACCCCAACAATGCAAATGAATGAAGGAAAGCATATCTAGAAATTAAAAATGAGAAATAATAGAATGTATTCTACTAAAGAGAATACAAATCATACAATGTAAATGAGATTCCCATATGAGAGGGATGGGTGAGTATATATAGGATTTAACACCCAAGAGAATAAAAGCATAACCAACATGGGATAAAGTGAAAAAGTCCCTAAGTAAACGTAACCTAGTGTGAAGAGAGCTAAAGATAAGAACTAGCTAAGAAAGAAATTGATATTTAAAGAACCCTATTCACACTAAAACTCTGCTCCTTGTGCTAGAAATGTAGGGTGCTCTTCATCCCCTTTACCCTTCACTTTCCACACTCTTCTCCTAGTTGTGTAGTTCCTAGGATGAAACTCTAAATTAAGCCCCCAACACTTTGTTTCCCAATGTCCACTCAACTACCAATGCTAGAAAAAAATATTGATGCTGTTGAACTACTCAGCATACTATTTTTTTCCATGTGTCTTTGAGTTTGTTTTTGTATTGTGGAAGCCTTCTTGTCATTCTTCCTCTGAAAACATTTGAGCTTGTGGAACATAGCTTGTTTCTCCTAGCAAGATGCCTCAAGATGGCCTAATTTATTCCCTCGACATATCAATAGTGGGTAGCTATATGGTCTTTCTTCTTGTAGTAGTGACAAACAAGGGATGTCTTTCGTAATGTATACCTCTTGGTATATTTCTTCGTGTTCTGACTAATTGGATTTCTACTTATGCTCAGTGTTGATGCAAGCTAGGTCTTTGAATCTTTCTCAGTGTGGTAGTGTGCTTCCATCTTCTTTTGTTGTTGCTTCTCTTTCTTCTAATGAACATGCCAAATCTGCAACTTATTTTGCCTTCAAAAAAGTGATCTTCATGGTTATGGCCTCTTCCTTTGTACCACCAAAATCTACACCTTCATGCTTGACCCTCAGTTCAACTACTCCTTGACTTATCGTGTATATTCCTTTACCATAGTAACTCATTTGTCTTAGTAGCTTGGAACTAATGCTTCTAATATACTTTTCAAAATCACCAAAATATTATTGAGAAAGGTTTATAGAGGGTGAGCGTACCATGTGTTATCACCTCAATTTCACTCATAGATGATATTTAGGTTATCTAAACATGGAACAAATTGTTAAAAATAATTAAAAAGTACCTAGGCAAGTGTTTCTCATCACTTAGGCGCCTAAGGGGTGAGAAAGTTCCTAATGTGGACCCTAGTCATTTAATTTGTGAGATGAAAATTAAAAGGTGACTTTATGACTTAAGTGAGGGGGTGAGTGAAGATACACTCAATCTCATCCACCCATCTAATCCAATCTCAATCGTTGGATTGTGAAACTCCTCACCTACCAGCATGAGGTCGACTAGGGTAGGAGGGCGCACCCTAGCTAGGGTTGATTCACTCATTTTTTAGAAGAGAGCAAGAGAGAGGTCGAGCTTGAAAAAGAGAAAACATTTGCAGAGATAGAGCATGCATCCCAAGGCAACTAGCTAGCATGATTTTCAAGGCAACAGACAACAATTAATGCAATTTGTATAGTATGGATTTGTGGAGACCGTACAACCATAAATGTGCACAAAAATTGAGGAGGATAGTAGCAGCAAATTATGAGAGTGTTGGCATCCATCCCAAGGTAGCCACACATCATTTATTGGAACAGATTTCGAGGAGCCTGTTGGGCACATTTTTCTGGGAGAGAAAATTCGTACGGACCTGCACAAAAATCGAGGGACGTATAATCCATAAATTTTGGGCACATTTTTCGAGGAGGTTGGCACGAGTTTCAAGGTATTTTCCTGCTTGTTTTTCCATATAGTCTTAGCATAATTTTTGGAACAAAAATATCGACAGTCCATACAACATTTATTGTTGGGACAACCGTACAGTGTACGGATTTCTGGAACAAAAATTGAGGAGCTCATTCCAGACTATTCAAAATGAGTCTTTGCTGAAGGAAAAAGGCTGAGATAAGTTTGTGTATTTTTCTAAAGATGAATATGTTGTAAAAGAATTTCTCTAAATCTCACAAATAATAAAATCCCTCTTTCACTAGTTTTCCCCTTGTGGGTTTTTCCAGGGCCGTTGTTAGACCAAAAATCATTCTGTTATTTTTTGAGTTTATGTGTTGTTGATATATTATATTTCTACATTAAAATGATATTCAAAATCTTCATGTTTCAGTTTTGAAAATTTGTTTTTATGCTGAGTTTGATTGGCTATCATAAAACTGGGTTTGGGAATTAAACATTGGCTGAAAAATCAACGAGACTGAAACTGGGTTGGGGTCTGAAATTTTACATGGTATCAGAGCTGAGTTAAAAGAAGAAAAAATATTTCAGCAAGTCAGAAAATTGGAACAAAGGTCACTTCACCGGACAAAACTTTGAATTTTTCATTTTCAAAAAAAAGGGGTCAATGGCTACTGGTTTGAGGGTTGAGGACAGACTTGATGGGGCAACAAACTTTGGTTCTTGGAAGGAGAGGATGATCTTGCTGTTGCAAGAAAATGATTTGTGGGACATTGTTGAAAATACCACAACACATCCTGTGGTTGTACATACTGATGCTACTATTCTTGAAGCATACACTAAGAAGAGTATCAAGGCTAAGAGGATTATTCTTGATGCCATCAAGGGCCATTTGATTCCTCATTTGACGGGGAATACAAATGCCTATGAGATGTGGGAGTACAAATGTTTCTCATCACCTAGGCGCCTGAGGGGTGAGAAAGTGCTTAATGTGGACCCTAGTCATTTAATTTGTGAGATGCAAATTAAAAGGTGACTTTATGAATTAAGTGAGGGGGTGAGTGAAGAGACACTCAATCTCATCAACCCATCTAATCCAATCTCAACCGTTGGATTGTGAAACTCCTCACCTACCACCATGAGGTCGACTAGGGTAGGAGGGCACACCCTAGCTAGGGTTGATTCACTCATTTTTTAGAAGAGAGCAAGAGAGAGGTCAAGCTTGGGAAAGAGGCGACATTTGTAGATCTAGAGCATGCATCCCAAGGTAGCTAGCTAGCACGATTTTCAATGCAGCAGACATTAGTTAAGGCAATTAGTACAGGACGGATTTGTGGAGGTCGTACCGCCATAAATGTGCACAGAAATCAAGGAGGACAACAACAACAAATTATGAGAGTGTTGGCATGCATCCCAAGGCAACCACACAACATTTATTAGCACAAATTTCGAGGATTTTGTTGGGCATGTTTTTCTAGGAGAGAAAATCCATATAGTCCATACAGACCGACACATAAATCGAGGGTTGTACAGTGCATAAATGTTGGGCACATTTTTCGAGGAGGTTGGCATGATTTTCAAGGTATTTTCCTACTAGTTTTTCCGTACAGTTTTAGCAGAATTTTTGGCACAAAAATCTCGACAATCCGTACAACATTTATTGTTGGGACAACTGTACAGTGTACAGATTTCTGGAAAAGAAATCGAAGAGCTCATTCCAGACTGTTCAGAAGGAGTCTTTGCTGAAGGAAAAAGGCTGAGATAAGTTTGTGTGTTTTTTTGAAGATGACTATGTTGTAAAAGAATTTCTCTGAAGCTCACAAATAATAAAATTCCTCTCTCACTGGTTTTCCCTTTGTGGGTTTTTCCAGGGTCGTTGTTAGACAAAAAATCACTGTATTATTTTCTAAGTTTATGTGTTGCTGATATATTGTATTTCTGCATTAAAACGATGTTCATAATCTTCATGTTTCAGTTCTGAAAATTAATTTTTACGCTGAGTTTGATTCGCTGTCATAAAACTGAGTTTGAGCATTAAACATTGGCTGAAAAATCAGCAAGACTGAAACTGGATTTGACTCTAAAATTTTACACAAACACACCATTTCATGCGTATCCACTTTATAAATACGAGAAAGAGAGAAAAAACTGGAAACGAGATGAAAATGAGTCAAGATGAATGGAAAGAAGAAGATACAAGTCGGGTGAGAGGGAGGAAATGGGAATTCCCATTGCAAATTTCCAATGATAATAATGTTGTCGATAACCTTGCGCTCCATTGGTTAAAATATTTATCATTGAAAACACCACTAAGAAGTCGTTGGTCATCTCGACACCCAGAAACATTCATGATTAGAAAAGTAGCAATTTCACTCCATCAAAAGTCCATGGATTCCTATGTATAGTATTCAATTAGATTTGATATTATAGATATATCGATGCCTTCCAGATGATCACGAGATAATATATTTCAATACTATGAAATACAAAACGGCAATGTGTACGACAATCTAACCTAAAGGGGGAAGCGACTTATTGTTTATCCATGTATTTTCCTTATCTTCACGGCCTCTCTTGACAAGATCGATTTCACTAAACGTCAAAACACGTGCCATTATGAGGATCCCCAATTCAAATATACGTATGTAATACATATGATCTAAGAACTATATAGACATGATCTGACAACTATATACATATACATATGTATATTTTGTGCAAGTCTACGTAAGTGAAAGTCATATGTGAGGACACTCTGTACCCATTTTAGTTAGAAGAATTAATGGCAACAACGACAACCACTATTGACCAATTACATCTCCACGTCATAATGGCCAAGTCCCTACAATATAAGGTAGTCCCTACGGTATGGTCTAATGACCAAGTTCATAATGACCAAGTCCGCATGTAAAGAAAATTGTATCTGTGTCATGGTTTACTTTATCTTTTTTAACCATGGGGATCGATAACTCGTTTTAATTATCTAGGCATGGTTTATGTTTAGCTAATTTAACAATTTGCAAACCAGATATATCAATAACTTGTGACTCAACAAGGATCAAAATGTTTCGACCTCCACCGAAGTGGAAAGTCTATCCCAGGGATCGCCTACCCTTTGAACCTTATCACAACAAGCCAATATCTCGATGAAATTTAATCTCTCATAAATTGATTGGATGAAAATAACCCTCTTCCACCAATAGGCCCCAAGTCTGTCTCCCTTTCATAGGTCTCACTCTTCTGACCTTCACACTACTTATTGACATACAGATAGGATGACATTCCCTTGCCCAAGTCTTTCGAGGTACATTCGTTGTGGATATGTAGGGAATCGAACGAATCACGTGTCTTCCTTAACCATTTTACAATTAACAACTCTTACACGAATGGAAAAGTCGATGGGCTTGCAAGATTTAATCCATGGGAAACGAGGTGCTTTTGCATCGCATATAGGAGAGAGGGGCCCTTACCTTTGTGGTCGGTAATACTTACATGGAACAATATTAGATTTCCAAATTTCTCCTCCTTATGTACTAGAGTGTTATTTTCTTCCATATTTCTTTTAAAGGTTAGATTTCCAAATTTCTCCTCCCTACATAGTAGAGTGTTATTTTCTTCCATATTTCTTTTGAAGGTTTGATATGTACAAACGATGCCATGTTAGCAATGAAGTTACAAAGCATCTCAAATACCTCATTTTACCCCCATATTAATTGTTTTCAATTAAATATACTATTAATTGATTGGAATACATGTCATATTGTTAAAAAAGGATACCTCATTTTACCCCCATATTAATTGTTTTCAATTAAATATACTATTAATTGATTGGAATACATGTCATATTGTTAAAAGAGGATACATGTAAGTCTTATTTTAATATCAATGTCTTTGATAATGACTTGATGATAAAAAGATAATGATATGCACATAAAGGCATTCTCAAAGGAAATTTAGCATTACTTATTTTCAAGAAAAAGTGTTAAAATAAACTAAGATTGGGGTTGATCCATAAACACAAGAATTATAACCTACACTTCTCACCAACATAGATCCTTTGTAGAAATAAAGTCTATTCTTTGTTCTTGGAATTGACTCCAAGGATTATATTCTTAGTGTAAACTACACACAAATAGTTAGCTGAATTGCAATTATAATCTTGACTTTGGGTTTAAGTTCCTCTATTGTTAATCGCCAGGAAGGGATACATGAAATGGATATGCTTCATGGCTTCAAGGCATGGTTTTGTTTGTTGTCTTTGTAGAGATAAGGGAATTACTAGGAGCTCTATGAGTTTGAATGACCACATCAAAACTCCAACCACAACACTTTCTATGTTTTCAAGATTGCAAATTGATTTATGAAAAAGTTGTTTACTAGTTAGAATGAATGGTGTTTATGCCAATCAACAATTATTGATGGTTAATGTTCAACCAACTTTCGACATTTGTGGTAAAGGAGAATTTATAATCTACTTTCCAAGTGTGCAGAACTCAGCTCAATGAATATGCAATTGGTAAGTGTGTGCTCCAACAACCAATGGAACAAATAATCTTCTACAAGACAATGATGGTTCTTTAGTTTTCTTGATTGGAAATAAACCTTGGCTCGGATTTAAATGTGCTTGTGTTTTAATTGTGGTAGCCAAATCCAACATTGCTTACACCTAACATTGAAACACACACACACACACACACGTGTGTGTGTGTGTGTGTGTGTGTGTGTGTGTGTGTGTATNTATATATATATATATATATATATATATATATATATATATATATATATATATATATATATATATATATATATATGAGCAATAACCTATGTATGTGAGTGCATGAGTAGTGAGATATGGTAGGGTTGTACTATAAATAAGAAAGAGGGTAGAATGTTGTGGCCACATCTCTTAATGAAAAAAATAAAGGGAACCTACAATAACCCTAAATCGATTCTCTTTAAAAGGTTTCAAAGGTGAATGCACGCTCCAATATCAAGTTTCAGAAGTGAATGCACACAATAGTGAGGTGCATATCTTCTAGTATTGTTGGGTTAAACTTGACTCAGTGAAAGAGTCAATCAGTTAAATCCATTTTAGGTCAACAGTGGTGGTTTTTGGGCCCATAGTTTTGGTATCCCGTGGTATTGTTCCTATGGATTGCATGTAATGAAGCCTTTAAAAAGGCTTAGGATACTCCATTGTAATGTGTGTGGAGGTGAGGGGTGAAGGCTCACTTCGCTAACTTGGACGGATTTGGTCAAGGGAACAAAGATATATTTGGTTGGTTTTTCCCTTAAGAGATTTCTAGGGAAAATCATGTGTCAATGATGTGTGCATGATTTATGTGTTTTTATTATTGTTGGTTTATTGTTTCTCTCACAGGATTTGCTTATTTTAACATGGTATGTGATGAAGCTTCTTATTCCTAACAATTGGTATCAGATCCGAAGGTCTATTTGGATGATAAACACATAGGAAAGGATGGTTGTTGGTTCGAGTGGGAGCAATGGCCGAAGAAGGAAAGTTTAGAGTCGAGAAGTTTAATGGCCAAAACTACCAACTATGGAAGATGTAGATGGAGGACTATATATATCAGAAGAATATTTTCATACCATTGGGAGGAATAGCAAAGAAGTTGATGAATATGAAGCATGAAGAATGGGATGTTCATGACATAAAGGAACTAGGAACAATATGGTTGTGCCTAGAAGCGTCGATGGATTTTAACATTTCAAAAGAAACAACAACGAAGGATCTAATGAAGGCATTAGCTAGACTATATGAATAAACCCTCAGCCTCCAACAAGGTATTTCTTATGAAGCATTTATTTAATATGAAGATGCCATAAGGTGGGTTTTTTGTTGGTCATTTAAATTATTTTAACACAATCACTAGTTAGTTAAGTTATGCAAGAGTAAACTTTGATGATGAGGTTGATTTTATGCTCATTTCCAGAAAGTTAGAATGGCTTGGTCATAGTTGCGAGTAATTTTTTCTTTGGTTCAAACACTTTAAAGTTTGATGATGTTGTTGGTGTTATCCTCAGCGAGGAAATGTAAAAGAAAAGCATAGGTGAGACATTAGGTAATGCTTTGATTGAGGAGAACAGGGGAAGAAAAAAAGAGAGAGGAAATAACCAAGGGAATCGCGGGAAGTCTAAGAAGGATAGATCCAAATCCAAAGGGAAGATGGAGTGTTGGCATTGTAGGAAGAAAGGACACCTAAAGAAAGGTTCTCAGAAAGGAAACAAGGAGATGAACAACATGAGAATAATCAAAAGAAAATGTAGCAGGCGATTTGTTTAAAAAATATTTAATCCTTTCATTAGATAATATTATTGAATCTTGGGTGGTAGAATCAGGGGCTTCATTTCATGCCACACCCCATAGGAAATATTTTCAAGACTATGTTAAAGGTGATTTTGGACAAGTTTATTTGGGTGATAATAAACCATGTAAAATTGTTGAAAAGGGTAAGATACAAATAAAATTACAAAATGGAAACCAATGGTTTTTGAAAGAGGTGAAGCACACTCCCAATTTAGGAAGGAATCTAATTTCATTAGGATAGTTGGAAAGTGGAGGCTATACAATTACATTTATAGACAATTCATGGAAGGTCACTAAAGAATCACTGATAATAGAAAAGGACGAGAAGGAAGGTACATTGTATCTATGTGCTAGTAATGTTTACTCTTCTATTGCTTTCATTTCTATAGGAGCATATACAACATTATAGCATCATAGGCTTGGGAACATGAGTGAGAAGGGGATGTGTATCATTCTCCACTCAAATAATTCATTGCTATATTTGAAGAAGGTTTATTTGGATTTCTGTGAGAACTGTGTTTATGGAAAATAGAAGAGAGTCAAATTTCTTAGAGTCGGGAAGAAAAAAAAGAGTGAAAAGTTAGAGTGTGTGCATACAGATGTATGGGTACAAGCTCATGTACCATCTCTTCGCGGCTCTTACTATTATGTTACTTTTATTGATGATATGACTAGTAAAACTTGGGTTTATTGCATTAGAAAAAAATATGATGTTTTTGATACTTTGATACTTTGGGAGACTTATTTGTCTTGCATTTATTTTTTCTATTTTATTCTACATCCCAAGTATGATGCACATCTTCTCAACTGCGTCCTTTATTTTGTATTCATACTCATACCGTACTTTCTTTCACAATGAGAGTGAGAGGAAGGGGGGAGAGAGGG
>ML793799.1:18654-66112 GCA_009831015.1 Picea engelmannii
AATCATTTAATCTTATCTCAAGTTGTTCTTAAGGGGAGTGTTAGGATATTTAGACACTGAAAAGTTAGTTAAAATCAACTTGGTCTAAATTTGTGTCTTTACAGAAAGTGTGTTTCTTTAGTATGCATTGTAATTATTTAATCAAACAATCATGATTATGTTCTAGGCATAAAGTAATCTCATAGTTCTTCTTCTCTTCAATATTAATGGCTATGTTGATTAATGACTTAGTTCCCGATTGGTTTGTGATCTCTATTTAATGAGCAAGGAAGGTCATTTGATGATGATCAATTGTGAGAAACCCATATGTAAATTATTCTCCTTTTGCATTACTATATTTCCTCAAGTGGCTGGGTACACATTAGGCCACTCATTATTGGTGAACATCAAACCTCAATATTGCAATTTAGGAATACCCTAAAGGGTATCACCTTTCCCTGAGTAACAGTTGGAGTTGTGCATTGTTTCCCTCTTTGAGGTTTTTAACCATGTAATACATTGGTGTATTGATTTTTGATCTATTTCTATGCGTGGTTTCCTTAAGGTGTTTGACCTATGTGGATATACCATGTTTATCGAACATTATTGTGCATAAAGAGGGATCAAATCCCTTAAGTTACAAATCTTTTATAGATTGTAAAACCTTGAAGAAAATTTTTCACCTCGAGACATTTGATCCCTCTCAATTCATAATAAATCCATATTTAAGATGGATCTATGTTACTTGATAGAAATCTTGGTTTTCTCTGTTTCACTGTTTAAAGTACATAATCTAAATGTCTTATCTTTAAGCACTTAATTAAAGTTTTATTAAAATTAATAGTAAATATGGTTGTAGCTTTCGAATGAGTTGTTAAGTAGATATTGGTCTCTAGAAATGTTAGGTAGATATTGGTCTCTATAAATTACTGACCATTTTAAAGTTTGGTTATAAGTCTATTTGGAAAACAATGATGGGTCACAACGTTTGCATACACTCCACTTGAATGCTCTCATCCTACATGTAAGTGTAATGAACACAACTATCTTGTGTTTATGGTATATATGATCTTGTAGATAAATTTTATGTACAATTTAGATGGAAAATAATTGTTAATTTAACCACTCACAATGAGCAACATGATTTTGTGGCCATTAAAATGTATTTGAAAAAGGATATCTTGATTTTTTGGCCATTAAAATGTATTTGAAAAAGGATATCTCAGTGACATATCTCCAACCAATTTCATATGCTAACGTTAAGTCGAGATGATGGTTGTGTGTTCAATTCTTCTAATTTCATAGCCTGACTTCAAGTGGAGATGATGTTTGTGTGTTCAATTCTTCATGACACATCATGACCACCAAGGAGATCAAATATATCAGTGGGAAAATGACCTTCTGTATCACCTCTTTCACACTTCTAGAACATTGTACATCTGGGTTTTAAGATTTGTGGATCAATCGTGAAATGTAATGTTCAATTTGAACATTTCCTTATTTTGAAAGTTTTTAATGAGTGGTTGTAAAGAGGAAATCCATAAATATTGATATTGAGGAATCAAATTATAAATTAGTAAATTTTAAGATTTATAAAACTATTTATCTATTTATTTTTTGTAATTTTAAATGTTTAATATATATATATATAGCTTTTAGTGTTTTTTTTATAAGGAGAAATTTGTAAATGAAGGAGAGATAATGTTAAACTATATACTCTAGAAAGAAGGAAAAGTTGAAACTCTAAATATTGAGATTTTAGATATTAAATGTAGAGGGGATTGTTTAAATTTCAAGGAATTATTCTATTGGAATGTCTACAGTTTCATATGTGAAAAAATAGATGAGCAAGTGAAGAGTTTCTTCAATACAAAGTTCAAATAGAAAAAATAATGACCAGTTCCTTGCCATCACGACGCCGACAACAAATCATGAGAGCCAAAATACCTGCAATTTCACTTCATAGATGACCCATTCGGCATTGAATACCTGTCTAGCCTTCCTTATCTCATCGGGCCTTATGGTTGTATGGTAATATATTTGATACAATATATTACATTTTTAAAAGAGTTATTAGAAGAGATTCCCTCCACCTGTAAGGGACGATTTAGTTATCATGCCAATAATCTTAGGGTCGTAGTCTAAACATTTTACATTTTGACTCTTTTATGAGGATATTGTTCGTTTAATTTTGCCTAAAATCTAGTGAGACATTGTTGGAGTTGAAGATTTGAATGGTTAAGTCTATATAATCTGAGAGCTCTGAGAGTTTTTCAGCATGTTAAATCCATTTATGCACTCAGAAATCCAATTTAAACAACAAAAAAATGTGATTTCACCCAAATTTATATTGCTAGATTTTAGCAAAAAATCCAAAAAGTAGAACATTTAGACAACACCATAACCTTAGATCATTGACGTCCAAATGCAAGATATTCAGTTGCCAATGTCGTTGCCTATTATTCTAATGAGTTGTTGGAATGAGTATAGAAATGGCCTGCTAACTTTTTGTGTTATTTTTTAAGATACATTCATATGAATAACCAAAGAGTCATGAAATGGGCACATGGGAGAGTCAAGTGGAATCAATGATGGACACCTAGAATAATTGTGGAGTTGTATTCGATGCAATAATTCATTTCCAAACCAGTTAATTTTAAGGATGGAAATTTATCTTAGAATGTAGAAACCTTGGTGAATCTTACTAGTCCTTAATATGCAAAGTATTAAATGTTTCATGATATATTTGTAAAAATATTCAAATTCATTAGGATTTTATATAGTTTCTATAAAATTTGGGCTATTTGTAAGGTCAAATAATTTTATTCTATAGAAATTAGGCGAATCTCTTTTAGAAAAAATGGAAATTGGAAAATCCCTTTTTTGGAAAAAGAATGGAAAATTAACCCATGGGTGATATATAGCCCCTAAAATTTTATGTGGCAATGGTTTTATACTTGAATGATGTGAATTTCTTAGTTATTGCCGATCTAACGGTGGTTTTAGACTTGAATGATGTGAATTTATTAGTTTTGTAATAATTTTTATGTTTATTGGTTGACATCCACATTCATTTGTTTATCATATAAAAGTATAAAATACTTTATATTTTATATTTTATATATGGGTATTAATGTAGAGAAAATTTATGTTTATTAGGTGATATGCACATAATGGCAATCCCTAGAATAAATCAACCACCTTTCATAGGTCTTTTTAGGAATCACACCCTTTGAAAATAAAACTTTACCATTCAATCACATAGATCTACCAACTATTATAAGTGAAAACATATTGGAAATCCCTAGAACAAATGATTTAGTGACCTGTCACATGTCCTCCTAGGCATCACACCTACTAAAAATACATCCATAACAACCATTAATGTAGTAGATCCATTACCTCTCATCATAAGAGAAAATAGGGTTTCAACCCATCAAAACCTCTCATGGATACAAGTGTGTATCTCAAGTAGACTAGGGTTTCACTCCCAATTCCAACAATTAAAATGTCAACTCCTTATTTAACCAAAACAATGATGTCAATTACAAAAGCTTTGATACTATGTAGAAATTTCAGAATTCATACTTTTAATGCAATATGCAATTTCACCTCACACCAAAGGTTTCTCGGATCTAAACCTAGCTTTGAATATTCAATCGTAGGGATGAAATAAAATACAAATTACCATAGTAAACAATGGACGATATATTTAAATTCACTTCAACCTTGATCCCCTATGCAATTCAAGAGTAAAGATATCAAACATATGCTAACAAGTTTCAACCCTTAGGGCACACTTTCCAAGAATAATGTTAGATTTAAAATCATTGCTAATGAGGATTTACAGTAGGAAAATATGCCCTATTATTCTCTATATTAGTATGAAATCACTTAACAATTGAAACCTTCACTTATGTCAAACCAACATGATAAACTAGTACTAGAAATCACCAAAAAAATAAGATAGTGAATGATGAAAATCAAATCTACAATTGAGACAATTTTGTATAGCTCAAAATTTCATATATATGTATCAAGTTGAATTACATGTACATATCATAGCTTCATCCTAAGGATTGTACAATCCTCTAGCTTTACAAAATCCTAGCTAGGAAAAAACATGAAAAACTCTACCTCCACCGAAGATCCTCAACAAACTAGTATCATAGTAGCAAGACCCCTAATCTCCAAGCATGGAATATTCTCTCTCCTCTTCAAAAAGTAACACCAAGGGTTTAATTACACCCTAATATCCAAGTCTCCAAGGGATGAAACCCTAACCCTAGTATTCAAGATGCTCCAAGAAACCCTAGTGCATCCACGACAAGAGAGATATTGTACAAAGAAGAAAACTCAAAAGAGAGAGATATCAAAACACTCTTGTGACCACATCCTTCCTAGGGTTTTCTCATGAAACCATGGTTCTCCAACTCTAAACACAAGATGAACAACAATGAGTGAGTAAAATAAATGACTCTCTCCTTCCTCTATATATATGAGAGGCAAGAGAGGCTAATGATGCACCAATGGGACTAAAGATTTACAAGCAAACAACAAAAAATAAGTAAGCCTACACATGTGAAGTGATACAATCATTTGGTCATCACTAACCATTAATGAATTCTTTGGACATGTATCCAGTCCAATGCCCTTGATCCACTCAAACCACCTTTTAAATTATTTTCTCTAGGTATACGTGCTTTTCCTTAAGGAAACATGATTATCATACGTGCTTTCCCTTTATGCAAGGATCATATGCATTTTTGAAGTTGTAAAAAATATAAATGTGCATTAATCGTGTGCTCCTAAGTGGAAGTACATGTTTCGTACACCTATCCAACCCTAATTTCTATTGCCAATAAACTTAACCAACTTCTAAGAGTATAAATAAGGTTCATGTGTTGGAGAAAGAAAACCAACCATTCAAGCACCCTTATACTAGAGCATTTATGAGATATCGTCCTTGGGGTTTTATGAAATTTTCCACTTATTTAGGATCCTCATGGTTCTAAACTTTACTTCTTGTTTTGAGATAGGACCTAAATCTTGGAGATTTTATCATTATTATATAACAAGAAGTCCAAGGCAGAGTTGTAGTCTTTAAGTGATCCAAGTTGGAAGAACATGGATTTTGGCGACAAAGACGCTGATAGAAAATCATGTATTTATTTGTAATTGTTCCTTTACATTTGGTAAATATACATGAATATCTTCTCCCCCCTGCTCCCCCCCCCCAAAAAAAAAATAAAAAAATAAATAAAATTATTTTATTATCTATTTTAATAATTGATTACATAATTTGGAGGATAAATTAATTGCTTGATATTAATTAAGATAAATTAGTTACAAATTTTCTTAATTTATTTTCATTTATAATTTATGTTTAAATGATTTGAGGAAGGTTGTGCATATATTGTGTGCAAATCTTTAGAGAAGTTCAAGAGCATTGAGACATTCAAAACTCTTTAAGGGGAAATTTTAGGGGCTAAATTTTGCCCATGGGATAATTTTCCATCTCATTTTCTAGAAAAAGATTCACCAATTTTCATTGCTTACAAAAATAATTCTCCCAAATTCTATAGTATAAAATTATTTTACTTTAAAAACTGCCAAAATTTTCTGGAAACTATATAAAATCGTTTTAAATTTGAATATTTTTACAAAAATACCACCAAACATTTTATAGTTGTCATTTTAAGAATCAGTAAAATTTTCCAAGATTTATACACTTTATGATAAGTATGGATCCTTAAAAATTTCCCTGAAATCTTTGAAGAATAATCACGGAATATGACAAAAGGGGTTAGCCAACTAGCCATAGGTATTATTCCTCATCATTTTCTTGTATCTTTGACATAATAAATGATCTAGAAAGTGGAGTATCCTATGTCCACTCTGCCATTGATTTGACCCTAGCCAATAGGAAATTATTCTTTATCACAAAACTCGTAACTCCATTAGGGAGAACTCTATTAGTTTGCTTCTCGAAACTATATGTTTATCCTCTCATATAACTAAGAAAAATCTTGTTGGCTCCCTGATCTACGAAACCTTGGGGGTTTCCTATCCCTTCGTGCCCAAATTACCAGAACCACAACCCATCAATATGTCTAACAATCAAAGTCAAAATCACAATCTCACTGCAAAAACCCTTCTCACACAGTCTTCCCGATTTTGTATGTCCTTCATCCCAAAACCATAATATCTTCCTCCGGCACTCGGACCCCAAACCTCTCCAAAATCCCCCCATGTTACTTCTTCCAGTACCTTTCCCCTTGAGAAGCTCATCTCCATCATCACAACCATCCCTCTCTGACATTTTATCTAACATGTTATCCAAATTTAATAAATATGTTTCAACTCACACCATACTGAATTAAATAAAATCAGCATGTACCTTTCCACACACACACACACACATAGAGTCTTGAATTGAATCAACAATTTAATAAATAGCATTAATATAAATTAATATTAAATCTAATTAAATTAATTATACTAAGACATTATACACCCTTGACAAACAACCATAATCTTTATTTTAATGCGCCATAATGATACTAGTGTACGCATGCAAGGTATGTATGCATAGCTCGCACATACATAGCTTGTGTGTGGACTAATGAAAACAAACATCATATATAATGAAATATTCATGTATGTTCACAACCAAGTCGATAGCGCAATAAACCTCATTATGAATTAATCAAACATTTACACTAACATAATAACAAAATTTCATCAGTCATAATAGTTTAAAATGAACGAAACATTCACCTAGATTATCAAATCTAAGTTAAGAAGTTAATACAAAAGAAAAGAGAATAAGCCAAGCACTAAGGTTACATGATTAAAACCCAACAACACTCTCATCTTCTCGGAAACACCCTTCCTCCATAAACTACTTCCATCTTCTAGATCATATACTTCCTTTACTATACTATATTGTAGTATCAACTATATTAACCTAACTCTAGATATCACCCATAGTAGAAATTCATCAGTCACAATAGTTTAAAATGAATGAAACATTCACCTATATGATCATAACTGAGTTAAGCATTTAATACAAAAGAAAAGAGAATAAGTCAGACACTAAGGTTACATGATTAAAACCCAACAACACTCTCATCTACTCCAAACCACCCTTCCTCCATAACCTACTTTCATCTTCTAGATCATATCCTTCATCTACTAGAATATACTAGAGCATCAACTATATTGACCTAACTCCAGATATAACTCATAAGAATAAGTGTCAACTACCTTGACCAAGCTTCCCTAATACGAAACTAAAAATCACCATCACACATATAGGGGAGCGTGGATTAACACAGTTCTCCCAAGACTCCAGGTTTTAGAGGATAAATAGTGGGAAATACCTCCCTCCCCATAGAACTAGGGTCATCATGGACCATACTATGGCACTATGTTATGGGATCTTGTCATCAAATATCTAGTTTTGACAACCATGCTAGCCAAAAAACCTTCACTTGCCCAAATATCATAGCAATGTGTTTGAACCAATATAAAATAGCATAATGATGCTTCCTAACATACAATTTATCATTCGATGTCCATGACATCAACCACTTAATATCACACTTCTCTAGCTATCACATAGCCCATTCAAACTGTAAGTTAGTTTACAACATAATATCACACATAACCATAAACTATTGACATGTGATTGGATGAACTATGTAAATCATCTAGTTTATTCTACGCATGGTACTAATTGCATTGAAAACATATTTTTAAACCCAATATCCACATACCAAAATCTTTCAATTAAAACTAGCATGCTAGAACTAAACCACATAAAATCCATCATTAATAACATAACAATAATTATTCATAGTATTCACATATATGTAGGTCCACGTGTCCATATACTGAAGTACCAATGTTTAATAATGTTCCACAAATAATAAGTAATGAAAATACTATGTGTTTAAATCCCTTCACTAGGGCTCAAGAGTTAAATAGTAAGCTTTGTAAGTCAAATGACTTTTTATGTTAATAAAAGATCTATGAAGAACATAAGAAAGAAGTTTATGTTGATTTTTATTTGTATGAAATTTAATTTCTCATTGTATGATAGTAATTTCTAGTTGTCCTTTATGTTGAATTCACTATTTATATCTCAATTTTAAAGATAAAAGTAGCCTCATAACTCCATTTCAATATACAACATAATTTTTATTTAGAGCCTCATAAATAAACAAATTTGACCATAGTTAATTAGAAGAATAAGAAAAATACCTCAAACTCTACTTGATTTTGTCCTTTATTGAAATGTTCCCTAAGTTGTCTACTCACCTTGTTTGTTTCTTGAAATTGGATGTTAATCCTCCTAGGCAGCTAAGAACAACCTTGTCAACTAACTAGCTCTAGAAAACCTTGTGAAGTTTCCTAGCCCTCCATGTCAAAAGTCCTAAAGCCACACCCCACTAGTATATCCAACAATCCTAGTCAAAATCACAATCTCAGTGCAAAATCCCTTCTCACACAGTCTTCCCGATTTGGTTTGTCCTCCTTCCCAAAACCATAATCTCTTCCTCTAACAGTCGGACCCCAAACCTCTCCAAAATTCCCCACCCTTATTCCTTCTTCCATCGCCTTCCTCCTTGGGAAGTTCAACTCCATCATCACAACCATTCCTCCCTGACATCATATCTCACATGTTATCCAAATTTAATAGATATCATTCAACTCACACCATAATTAATTAAAATACCAAAGGTTAAGAACCAAATATCAAAATAGCATAACAACCTCAGAATAAGTACTTAACACCTTGACAAAGAGAGAAATTCATATAATAAGCCTCTTTGAGGGGGAAAGCTCCTTATACATCATATGAATTCACCAATACTAGATTATTCCAAATGAAAAGGTCTCCTTGGTATATATGTAGGAGACTAGGAGGTATAATTACAACTAATGGACCCAAGCCAACATAAATAAAATAACAATACTAATGTAATATGCCCCAATTAAGGGGTAATGTGCCACGATTTAAGACTTAACACTTCTTAACCACTTAACCATATTTCCAGGGATTATTGTAGACGTCTTCAAAGCGTCTTCCCATGAGGGCCATACTTAAAGCTACGCCATAAGGGGGCCACTTTGGAGACTTCTTCAATTACACCCATTACTTCTAGAGGCTTCTAGATTTCTTCTAGGGTTGACATCAATGACAACCAATTTTATACTCTATCATTGTGTCTACCACATGTTAAAA
The DNA here is from genome assembly GCA_009831015.1 of Picea engelmannii. Lineage (NCBI taxonomy): Eukaryota > Viridiplantae > Streptophyta > Pinopsida > Pinales > Pinaceae > Picea > Picea engelmannii. The sequence continues at coordinate 27,887 of ML793799.1, forward strand.
AAATCCCAGTGTGGCACTTCACCCTAAGCTTTCACATCAACCTTTTGCGAGTTAATCCACACTTAACCATAGTTGTCCTAGACAACAATTTGTCTATTAATTCTTTTAATATTAATCAACCATAGTTTCCCTCCTCAAATTGCCTTAAAAATCTATAGTTATTTAAGAAATAAATTTTGAATTTAACACTTTTTACACAAAAATACATATATTTAACCAAATTACCAAATCTAAATCTCATTATATGTGGGCATCAACCCTCAAGGTCCACTAAGGCAACCCATTCCCTTGTATGTTGAGTATAAAGAAACCAACTTGACTACCTACACTCATAAACATCTCTTCCTATAACTCCAAATCCAAATGTTGGCATCCATCCATGTGCTTAATCACAAATGGTATATTATCTCGCTTTTAGGTTCTAGTACCCCACTTTAATGTGAACCTATAGCCCATTATAATGTGTATGATGTTGATGTGAAATTGTGGATGGGTTAATGTTATCATATGCATGGGATGTACTCACATTATTAAAAAAAACATGCCCCATCAACGGGAGAACGTGATTGTTGTGTTTCTTTCTATTTGTTTTACATTGTTTTAAAAATGTACATAAGACACCAATATATAAGACATTATCAAATCTTATCTATTTAAAAATGCTAATTTTAAAAATCTTGACATCAACAATATTGAAATTCAAATGAATAACTCAGGATAAAGGAAAAGGGTAAATGAAATATAAAATATGAAATTAAAATTAAATTAAATTTAACAATAATAAAAAATAAGTAAAAAATTTGAATTTGAATTCCAATTCCAATTCCAAGAATAAACAAAAGGAGTAAATGAAATATGAAATTAAAATTAACAATAATAAAAAATAAGATGAAATTAAAAAAAATGAATTTGAATTCCAATCAAGAAAGGTAAAGGAAATTTGAAGCGTTATCAAAGAATTATAAAATTAAAATTCAATTAAGATAAATATTTAAAATGAGATGAAATTAAAAATTAAATTAATTTAAATTCAAATGAAGAATTAATGATAAATGAAATTAGAAAAATATAATAAAATAAAATTTTGGCATGGAAGGAGAAGACAACAAAGAAATCTAGGGGAGGAGAAGGAAAACATCAAAACCATATTAGTTTATATGTTCAAGTTGGTGAATAATAGGCTTCCAAGAATGACTTAGTTTGTAGCCATCCTCTCGATTAAAATTATCTGGGTGTTTTTCAATTTCAAGAGCCTCTCTAATGATGTGTGAGGTGTAGTAGGGTGCAAAGGCCAGGATTTTAGTTTGATCAAATAAAATGAGATGTTTAGAATTGAAGGAGTGCTCGTCAATGTTGGATTTAGAGATGCGATTGTGGGTTGTGTCGGCAATATGTTCCTTGAGTCGGCCTTTAAAATATTTTTTTGTTTGGCCGATGTAAGATTTCCCAAGGGAGCAAGGAATTTGGTAGACTCCATGGCCTAACATTGGGTCTGATTTGTCCTTGGCGGTTCTGAATAATTATTTCAGAGTCTTACAAGGTTTAAAAAGGGTTTTTATATTCTTTTTTGCCAAAAGTTTAGAGATCTAATTAGTGGTGCCTTGGATATAGGGTAGAGAAATGAGGGCTAGAGTGGTGGAAAGGGACAAATTTTTAGATTTTGTTTTATGAGTTGAGCAGAAAACACTATTGATTTTGGAGATCTACTAACCATTGGATAAAAAGGATTTTGTAAGGTGGGCCTTTTCTGTTCCAAGAATTGGGGCGTAGAGATACGATTGGCTCTGGATATGAGAGTTCTAAGAACAACATATTTTTGTGCAGGATGATGATGGGAGTGAGCGTGACTATGCCGATCAATATGGGTCTTTTTTCTGTAAACTTGGTGGGTGAGTGAGACATTAGGCAGTCGAGAGATAAGGACATCCAGGAAGGGAAGATAATTATCCTTTTCCATTTCCATTGTAAACTTTATCTAGGGGGAAATGCCATTCAGATGTTGGATAAAGGAGTGGAGGGAACACTGACCATGAGGCCAAATGACGAAGGTATCATCGACAAACCTGAAACAACATTTTGGTTTGAGGTGCCAAGAGTTTATGGATCGGGTTTCAAAATTTTCCATAAAAATATTTGCGACCACTGGAGATAAGGAAGATCCCATGGTTGTGCCTTTGGTTTGTTCATAACAGTTACCTTTGAAGTCAAATCACAATATTCATTGCAAAACTATGTTTGTCAAAAAGAAAAAAGAAATATTGTCTACATGAAGATACTACCTTATTTTAGAATGGACCAGAGTTTCATAAACAAATTTTCACTCAAAGTGAACTACAATTCTAAACAAAATTCAACAATTTGCAAAAAAAAAAAAATGGATTTGTCGAGAGTAAGTTATTCCTTTGGAGTAAGCCTGCATCAATTATCATCTTTTATGTGGGCACTCAATCAACATTTTAGATCGTAGATGGCAACTTATGCTAATGGATTGCACCAGAAGTCAACAATCCAAGGTCATTTGCAGTTAAGCAAATCATCCCTGCACATGATGGAAATCTCTACAAAGTGCATTCATCACAAAAAAATGAGTGAGTTAATAAGTGGACAAAATCTAATGGGTTTATTTTTTTGGACGAAGTAAAGTAAAGTTCCATAATAAAAGTTCTTATTAATCAAGTGGAGCTATAACTTTCGACAAAATTCTTATCATATATATATATATATATATATATAAACACAATTTATGGATTTTATTTCTTACATTAAAATACAATTATGTTAATATAATTTTCAACCCAACCAATAGGGATATGTTTTCCAAAACAAATTTTATTAACTCATTTTTCTATGCAATGGCTACAAATTTATCAACTTTTACACGTCTCATGGTCCTCCTTGGTGAACTAAATTTAACAATCAATTTTAATCTACAACAAATGTAATGATAGATAAAAATGATGATTTTTTAATGAGATTAACTTGTGAAAGAATATATGTCAAATAATTTTAAATGGATTGAATTGAGAGTTAGTGTCAAAATTACATCAAATGGGAATAATATATTCAATAATCTTAATTGACTCAATGTTCTACTTTTGATTAGCTAGAGATGTTGTGATATCTTGATTTTAATCCTTTCAATGTATTGGACTGAATTATGTATATATGGATATATTTATGAGAGTCCACTTATAAATGACCCAATGTGTAATAGATGAAAAATTCTTGTATAAATTCCTAGTGTGGAGCTTAAGGCGAAGGTCTCACTAATGAATGTTGAAGCATATATTTTCAATAATTAAAATAATGGTCCAAAGTTGGTTGACTAAAGATATAAGGGGATATGAGTCCACCAAATGAGAAAATTAAGGAGGTCCAATGATCCAGGTGGATATTGGTGGCCACCCACCTTTTCCAACTGGCTCAAAACAACTTTCTGGCAATTTTGACAATTTACTATTTTTAGCAGATTTTAACTTCCGGGGCCATTTTGAGGGCCTAAATGAAGTTTTTTCGAGATCGAGGTTCTCAATAATATACAAAGGCATGATTGAGCCCCCAAAATGAATCTCCTTGAAGATACCTTTCCAACAAGCTATCATACGCCTAAAATGAATATCGTATGCAAATGTTACGACCCCGGGAAGTTGATGTACTAACTTACCCAAACAGGGCCCACATGACTTTTGGCGCTTCATCTCCTAGGGTTAGGTTTTTAGATGTCTAGGACTTTTGGCATTCCCCTTTATTGTAAAAAAGGCCTTCAGCGCCTCATTGTAATGATCTTCTTGCGAATGCGAGTAGCCGTCACATCTCTTCTCAGAGATAAGCTGCCACCATTCTAGCGAGTCTTTCACTCTGTATTTTTACAGTCTCTGTACATTTCTTTCATTAATAGAAATACTGTATTACTGTATCTCTGTGTTTATGGTTGCATCTCTGATATAATTCTGTTATATTATTGGATATACGCGATATCTCTGTGCATTTCTTTATTATATCTCCACTCTCATTTCGTGTCAAAAATAATCCAGATCATCCAAGGGGTTGACCTATGTCTCTTGACTTTTCCATATCCTACTTCCATATCATTATCCTATTTCCTCACTTGTTCCTATTGTTATTGTCAATTTAGTTAGAAGTCTAGTTAAGTGAAAGGAAAATCTAAATTTGAGGACTTAATTAATTCTTATACCCAAGTAATTACCTCCTAAAGCAACCAACTCATACTTTCATGGAATTAAGAAAGGAGTGGAGAGGAGGCTTCTCACTACTCACCATTCATTCATGCAAAGAAGGAAATTCAAATTGGAGGAGAGAAGCTTGAGAAAAATGGATTTCTTAAAGATAAAATGTATGTTTTTATGAAGAAAAATCATCGTGAATCTTGTATGATCCATGGAGGCATGGAAGAGGGTTTTTTGTGTGGGAATAGAGATCAAGATTGAGTAGGGAGACATCCTCTTTAATTCATGCATATTATAGATCTTTAAGTTGTGTAAGGATTAAAGATTTTACTATCTAAGAAGCAAAATATTGTTGAAGATTAAATCTTAAAGAAGACAGTGATTTGGAAGTCTCTTGCTACACATATTGAAGAGAAAAAAGAAGAAGAGTATTCCTAAGATACTAGAGAGTAGAGAAGGGAGTATCTTCCTATGTTGTAGGGGTAGTAGAGTGAGTGCCAAAGATGACCTGGCTGAAAGATTAATTAAAAAACTCAATAATGGCTTTCTTGGTTGATCTTGGAATCTTTTTGGAATGGAAAAGGTGACTTGAGAGTCTTGAATTTGTCTCCTTCACCCTGGTGGTATCATGGCCCAAGAAGAGGTTGATATCCATAGAGGTTTCCATGTGGCCATTGGTAGGAAAATTGTCCACACCTATTTAATTGCCTTGGAATTTAGCTTGTGAATAAGTTAAGTTCTTCATTTGGTTCTCCTTTGTCATGGAATATTTATGTTTTGTGAGAAAATATGAATTTTATGGATTATGTGAAATTTCTATGAAGTTTAGTTTAGGTATTGATAAGTAAAATGGTTATTAGTTAATTGGGTCCGGCTCGAGTAGTTGAGAGGAGTGTTTTTCTCCCCACCTTGGTTCTATTCCCACAAGTGGCAGGTTGAAATCTTAATGAATATATTGTTGTAATGAATTTGAGCCCCACCAACCTATTACCTTGAAGAATATAGAGTTTACCCTATGTACCATCCTAGGAATGAGGAGAAGTGTCTCGAGGGTTTCTCTAGGATATGTTACCTATGAAAAAAAAAATTAAAATGGTTATCATAAATTAATTAGGTTGTAAATTATGTCTGGAAATGTATTGGGAAGTATGCATACTAAGTATTAAGAAATGAATCCTCTATTCATTTAGGTTGATAATCTAGAAGTTATGATCTCCAAAAATGTATTTATTTAGTTATTAAAAAGTTTCCTTTTAAAATCAAAATTTTAAAACACAAAACATAAAATTTGTTTGGATAACTAGCAACACTAATAAGACCTTAAACTACATACAATGATAAGATAAAAAAAGTGCAAATCATTCAAACTTTATAGGGAAGGACACAACAAACCAACCACAAAAGACACTCCAAAAATCTACCCAACATCCCTAAAAAAAAATTGAAAAACCTAAGATATCAAACTTAGGACTCATCTCAAACATTAAAACTTTTGTATGAAAATCCATAATAAAACCTTAAATTCTCAAGGTTACTTTCTCTCCATTGATTTGTTTTCTTTACTTCTACTTCTTTACAAATGAGGATCTTGGAGGGTAAAAAACATCACTCATGATATTTTGGTTTATGCAAATATCACTATAATATTATTGTGATATCTCTTTGTGCTATGTTTTAATGAATATCCTTATCTTGATTATAGATTCAAACATCTAATAATTAACTTTATTCTATACTCTACCCAAAACTACAATCAAAATAAATTCAAAATATTTTAACAATCATGATATTGATGAATAAAACCTATTCCTGAAGTTAATTCAATCCAAACCTACCATCATTGCATTAATGATGGTAGGGATTCTATTGTAATATCTTTGAGCTTTGCTTCTCCTTCGACAGACAAAGTAGCTTGTCGTGGTCCTTTATGCACCAAAAAGGAGGTTTCTTCTTGCAAAATCTAAGGAAAAGATAAGTCTTTTTCTCATAGAAAATATCTACATCTTATGCATGTGTTCATAGTGTGTATTTGAGTACAATTGGACAACAAACACATTCATTCACTTCACAAAATTTCATTTTTTAAAGTGGTGAAACTCCCATGTCCTTTGCATATGCCTGTAGGGTTCCATGCTTTCTTGTATTATTATCTGAACTATACATGCATTTGATAAAAATTACCAACTTCCTAGGAGGTCCAGTGGCAATTTGTGAATATTTTCTTGCTCTCCCTAAAAAAAAATTAATGCGAGAAGCGTGTAAAGGAGATAATTTAAATGGAGAAACTCATGGAATTCACTCCAAGTCTTAAAACATACGCATTTCACCTACATAATCGTGTTCGCTCCTACAAAGCAGGTAATCGAATTTTAATCAATGTAATGTGGAGTTGTGGAAGCGATTAGGTTCATCGTGCAAGGAATCAAGTGCAGTATTTTAGAGTAGAGTAATAATATAGTGTATAATTAGACGATAAACAATGACAATATGGACTATTTTATTTTACATGCTCTTTTTAAATGGGAAGATAGGGATATAATTTAGTGGAAGATAGAGTACCTCATTTCTCAAGCACAAGGACACATACAATTTACATGATTTTAGCTCCATAAATCGTCTACTTATAAAGTTGAATACATGACTTGGATTTAGGAATCAAAACTTGATTTCATCTTTCTTCCCTCATGCTTGGTTACATTTAATAGATAGGAAAAGATGCATTGGATTTACATTAACATTTTTTTTTTTGGGAAGTTCATTTTTCTCAACCCTCTTCTATGTTGCATCCATATTGGTCCTTATTTGAATGGAGTATGCATAAACTATTTATATTCTTCAAAATTCCAATAATCTTGTTTATTGGAGAGGTGTTTAACAATCAATCTTGTTCATGTAATTTCTACCAAACTCTGTGGTGGACTTTTTGTGGTCAAATTTTAGGTGTCTTATACTAACCCCAGGCACGGGGTTTCCACTCAGTGAATCTGTGGCATAACACATACGTTCATATAATATTCAAAAATACCTCTAATTTCACTAGATATTGACAAATACCTCCCAAAATTCTTTTGTTGAACCCCCCTCCGAATACATCTTCCCAATAAAAAAAATCTTATTTTTACTAGATACCCCTTTTAATACCCTGCAATATCTACAATTCCCCCTCCCTGATACCTGCGATATATTGACTCTATTTTTGACAATTTAAAACTCCCTTTATGAATGAACATGATAAGATATTGGTCTGTTGGATTAGTGAGAGGGGGGGTGAATCAGTAATAGAGCAATACAATCCTTTTTAACCATATAATCCAAGTGTTATATCAATGTAACATTATAATCCAATAACTACAGAGTAAATAAGCAATGAACAAATGAGCAATCATACACATACACAATATATCAGTGTTTTACGTGGAAACCCAAAGTGGGAGAAAACCACATAATGCTTTTTCTTATATGTCTTGAAGAATTACATTCATTGGAAGCACCAACTTCCTTTGTTTTCCAACTACAACTGGAAGGAGGCTCCAACCCCCTTGTTTCTCAGGCTACAAACTGAGGGAAGCTCCAACCCCCCTATTCTCTGGCTACAACTCCAACCCCCTTGTTTCTCAGGCTACAAACTGAGGGAAGCTCCAACTCCCCTATTCTCTGGCTACAACTAGAAGGAGAATACAACCCCCTATGTTCTTTGGCTACAACCGGAATGTGGCTACAACCACCTGTCCTTGCCCCGCCCAACCGCCCTGAAGTAGAAGTAGAATGATGGAACCACTGTCACACTATCATTGTGAGATTTACCGCTGTAAACCTATACCAATAAACCTGAACCATGCATCAACCTGTATCTCAACCTGTAATCAACCTGTACCATAAATAAGTGCATCAACCATGTACCAACCTGTACCATAAACAAGTACATCCAACCATGTACCAAGTATGTACCAATCCTATACCAATCGTGTGTCAACTACTCATCAACTATGACTCATCAATATGTACCAACATCATCAACTATACACCTCATGTATGTGCCAATTCATCAACTATTTGTCTCAACCATGTACCCAACATGTACCTTAACCAAAAGCCCTCATCAATTTCATCATCCAAATATGATTTGTAAATATGTAATATACCTGGTGTATATGATCACATACCTGCAAACCTTCCTTAACTTTCTCAACAAGAAACCAACATTTTCATCAAAATTTTCTTTAGTCTCACATGACTAGTTTGGGATTATTCAACAACGCTAACTTGAAATAATCATAACTATGTACTTGTAATGAATAAAGATATGAAAATAGTACACAATGTTCTTCATTTTGTTTTATTCAATTCCTCCAGGTGTCACTACTTGGGACCACTTAGAAAAGGATTTATAGAAAAAATGGCATACCTTGCTGAATTTTGGCTTATTCTAGAGAGCGACCTTGTAGAGCGTGCCTTGCACAAAATATTTGTTGAATTGATCTGAAAATTTTACAAAGAATACTAAAGACTGTACTATAACCAACACATTTGTTCTTACTAAATTTGGATCTGTTATGAAGAAGTTATGACATTTTTACCCAAAATACACGTTTTAGACTAGTTTCAGGACTAGCCACAAACCCTATTTTCCACAGAGTGTAACTCCAAAAATAAAATGACCCACAAGATGAAATGTTTACCATAGATACTTGAATATGTTTCCTCAATGACCTATCAATTTCATGGTTTGAACCATTCTATAAAAAAAGTTATTGTGAAAATGGTGAGATGACCTGTAAATAACATACCTTAGAAAGCATCATCAAAAGAATTTATCCTCCCTTGAATTACGACCTTCTTTTCTTCACCTTCCCTCTAAAATTTGGCTCAGATATCTTTTAGTTACCTTAGTCGCCTATAGATATTCAATATTCTCAAGTGTGATATTAAATGAGAGAGCCTTGCCTCTTATTTATACTCTCCAAGTAGCTTCATTAGAAGCATCTTCTAGGTCACTTTGCCCACTTTCCTATTTTAGGGTTAACCCACTTCTAATTTCTCCATTAAATTTATTATTTAAATAATTTATTTTGCATTCACTTTGAATTATAGTACACTCATCACTTCACTTTATTATTTACCTTCTAAAATCTCTTAAATCACTTTGACTACTTTGACCTATTGGGGCTTTTAGATGACCTATGAGGGTCCTCCAACTTCGTAAGGCCATAACTCTCAAACCGCGAGGAGTTATGTGATGTTTCACATACCACCAGAAATGGAATGACATGTACTATCCATATATAATATTCTTACCTACAAATATATCAAAACTCATACCATTATCCATCAAACAAACTTGGGTCCATTACCCAAACCTGGGTTCTCCTACTTCTCATGGCCATAACTCTCTATCCGTGAAGAGTTATGTGATGTTCCACATACCACCGGAAATGGAATGACATGTACTATCCATATAGAATAATATTACCTTAAAACATATTAAAACTCATACCATTATACATGAAAAAACCTTGGTTCCATTACCCAAATCTTTGTGCTACCGAAATTCGCTACCGGACTTTGTTCAAGGGTTGACATCAATGAAAACCAACCTATAGCACCCCCATGATGGGCAGAGTAAAACAAAATTTTTATTCATGTTCCTATGCCAAATCCTCTCTTTGATTCCCTACCAGGGTCCTATTGCTTGATCCACGAGCCCCATTGAACCCCGACTGCACAAACCGCACAAGGCGCGAGCCTTACACCCCTAATATGAAACCAAAACCCTGAATGACAAAGGGTGTTAGTCTCAGATGGTGACTTCAGAATTCGTGTATCGATGATGTAATGGAATTGAACCCTTGCTCTTCATACTCTCGATTCCCGACGAGGGCTGAGCGCTGGTTAGCTCCCCTCTTAGCCTCCGTTCATATGCCCATGACACTATGATCACGGCCTATAACCAAAGGTTATTTCACATTTCGTGAGGTCGAATCTCAACTCTCAACACTTACCTTTCAAATGCGTGATCCCCAAACTTCCAAAATTTCTCGCCTAGATCAACAGTCACCCTCCTTTGTGGTCTGACGGCTCAGATCCTTTCGCGATTTCAAGACTTCTCATGTAGCAAAGTCAAAGGTCAATATAACTTATATCCCCTAACCCCTGAAATGTCGAACTTCGAAATGCCGAAACTTCAGATCGACAACCCACAATCAGCCTCAATCCAACAACCCAAATCCTTTTTCATTTTCGACTATCGCGAATTCTTAAAACTTGCTTGTTGGATTTTCTAAGGTGTGAGTCAGCAAAAGGACAATCGCCCTTCATGTTTCCCTTCCAATGAACGGTCCCAAATATTTTGGGACTCCTCCCTTCATGAGTTTTTTTTTTTTTTGTCTTTAACTCTAGTCTCCCGAAGTTCGAAACCTCGATGGCTTCCGGATCTTCGCTACCTCTCCTCCACGATGGACGACCCTGATTACTTTGGGACTTTCAAGACTTTGACGAGTCCTCTCTCTTGCCTATACAAGGGTTAAGATCGACGATAAATACAGCTCCCGAAGATCCTTGGATCTATGGTCCCGGTTCTATCGCTACTTGCAAAGACTGAAGGAGTTGAGGCGTTAACACTTGCGCTCCTTCTATAGGTCCAATGGTAGTGACATACCTTGGATCCTTCCGAAAGGATCTCGTCCATTCGTCTATACTTACAAGAGGATACTCTCTTTCGGTATTTGAACTCGTTAATCTTTACGAACTTGGGTAATGAAATTTCAACCTCTTCAGGGCTTCGAGCTTCCACGGCCCCGAACCGGCGAGAGTGAACTCCTTCTTACATAGGATCCTCAGACCCATGTCATATGAACCTTCATATGATTCGTGGATGATTATTCATAATATTAGTCAGATTTCTGGGTAATGGCTCGGTATGGCTCCAAGTTAAGATGTAATTCCTGGGGAAAGGTGCTCTCGAGGAGCCATCCTAGAGTATTACGATAATTCAACCAAATGGGTATGTGCTCCATGGGACAGACTCATACCTTAAACTTAACTATTTTACATAGACAACAACTATGGAATATAAGTAAAAACATTTATCCATGGAATTTAATTCAAATTATAGGGCATAGAACACTTATTAGAACCACAAGGCGTGATGTGACTACTGAGAGGGGTGCTCATTTCCACCCAACCATAGGCTCAGTGACTCCAGACAGATTTAGCACTAGCCACCGCCGAGCTATACCACGATGCTCTGAGATTCCATCTCTTACTTCCAGCTCAACGGAGATCAAGGATGAAGGTTACTCTCCTTCTCCTGCATTCAGAACCCCCCTGTAATTCTAGAGTTTCTCGGTTCTCCTTCTCTATTTTTTCCATGCCCTCCCCCATCCCCCGCTTCCTTTCTTGCCTTTTCTTTGCAAGATTGTGTGTGGCATGAATTTCCCCGTCTGTGGTCAGGTCTGAGAGATTTTACGGATGGGCGGTTCGCCCCATCCCCTCATTACTCTTGAACAGTCTCCCCACCTACCATCCTGACAGGAAATTCCTTCCAGGGTTAGAGAGTCACTTTGGTCTGTGAGCACGTAAAGACCAGTATGGTACTGGTCCGGTGGAAGTTAATGCAACCATTCTAGGTCCCTTCCACCACCTTTTATTAGCCTCTGTGGTATCTTTTAGAACACCCCCTCCTCAGCAGTCATGCAACACATATTCATAACAAAATTTACATTCATTGACCTTTTATACAAAGGTCCCTCAAATCAAACATTCACACATTTGAGTTTGCCATAGTTCTTGGCCAATATAGTTATTTTTACAGACTGGAGGAAATGGGGTGTTACAATTCCCTCCCCCTTAAAGGAACATCGTCCTTGATGTTCTATCTATCAACATGACGTGTATGTATAGAAGTAAACAAAATCGGATATGCTTGTTTCATGGCATCTTCCATTTCCCACGTAGCCTCATCTGGGCCACATTGTTTCCACTGCACCTTGACCTGTGAAATGGTTCGGTCCCTGAGTGAGGTTTCCCTCCTGTCTAGTATGCATTGGGGTTCTGGCAGGAATTCTCTCTCTGGTTCCACCTGGATCACATACCAATCAATTATATGATCAACATCATGTACATATTTCTTCAATAATGAAACATGAAAAACATTATGTGCCTTTACAGTGGGAGGAAGTGCTAGCCTATAGGCTACAAGTCCCACTCTATCTAAGACTTCAAAGGGTCCACAATATTGAGTTGCCAAATTGGTGCAGGCTCCCATTCTCAGGGAACTCTTCCGGGGTCTAGCCCTGAGATATACATGGTCTCCAGTCTTGAACTCTCTGAGAGTTCTCTTTCTGTCAGCGTAATTTTTCTGTCTATCTTGAGCAATCTTCAGATTTTGTCTTATCTAAATCACTTTTTGTTCCATTTCTTTTAGCATGTCGGGTCCGATTGTAATTCTATCCACTGGATTTCTCCAGCTAATTGGAATCTTTCACTGTCTACCATAGAGGACTTCAAAGGGGCTCATCTTTAAGGATTTCTAATAACGGTTGTTGTAGGCAAACTCTACCAATGGTAGGTAGTCTTCCCACTTCTTAGGCTGATGCATTACGTGCATCCTTAGCATGTATTCTAATATTTGGTTTACTCTTTCCATCTGTCCATTGGTTTTGGGATGATAGGCTGTCATAAACAATAATTTGGTCTCCAAACCATCCATCAAGGATTTCCAAAAGTTTGAAGTACATTTCATGTCTCTATCAAATACGATTTCCTTAGGCATGCCGTGTAGTCTGAATATCTCTTTCATGAATATGTTGGAAATATCTATTTCCTTACAAGTCGATTTGACGAGAATGAAGTGAGCGGACTTGCTTAATTTGTCCACCACTACCATGATGGCATCATTCTGTCTGGTCCATGTTGTTAATCCGGTGATGAAATCCATGATGGCATCATTCTGTCTGGTCCATTTCGGGATTGGTAGAGGTTGTAATAACCTTGTTGGGTGTTGGTGTTCTTCTTTAACTTATTGGCATTCTATACATTTGGATAAATACTCAGCTATGTCTTTCTTTAATCAAGTCCAATAGAATTGTCTCCTAGTGGCTGTGATCATCTTCTGATATACCGGGTGACCAGTATATGGTCTCTTATGCAGTTCATCCATTATGAACCTCTTCAAGTCGTCACAGTTCGGAATTTACAATTTGTTTATGTAGGTCAGCAACCCTTCCTTGAGCATTTGGTATCCCTCATACTTCAAACTTATAGGTTCTTGCCTTAGGTATGAATTCACGGTCCTAACAAATGCATGTGTCTCTTGTGCATTCCTGACTCTTTCCTTGACATTCGTTTCCCAGGTGCTCACTTCTGCCAGGTGAATTGTTTTCATGCTTCTGCTAAGGGCATCGACCACCTTATTTTCCTTTCCTTTGATATGTTTGATTTCGAAATCAAACTCGATACGGAGGGCCATCCACCTATATTGTCTAGCATTGAGTTTTGGTTGGTCAAACAGGTGTCGCAATCCACAGTGGTTTGTCATACGTAAAAATTTCCTACCTAGGAGGTAATGGCTCCACATTTTCAAGGCCTGCACTATGGCATCCAACTTTAGATCATGGGTCATGTAGTTTCTCTCGTGCTTATTTAATTTCTAGGACGTATAGAAAATTTCATGTCCTTCTTGCATGAGGAATCCTCTGAGTCCTTTATTGCAGGCATCGGTACACACAAGGAAATCATCGTCTGGGTCCGTGATCTTTAGCACAGGTGCATGGGTCAGGAGGTATTTTAGTTCCTAAAATATTTCTTCGCATTTTGATGTCCAAAATAATTTAAGCCCCTTTTTTTGAAGGGCAGTGATTGGAAAACCAATCTTGGAAAACCCTTTTATGAATCTTATATAGTATCCTGCTAAGCCCATGAAGGACCTAATATCAGATACATCCTTCAGGGTAGGCCATTCCATAATGGATCTGATCTTGTTAGGGTCTACTGCCACCCCTTCCTTAGATATGACATGGCCTAAGTAGTGGACTTGTTTCTGAAATAAATCTCACTTTCTAAACTTAGCGTAGAGATGATACTCCATTAGTAATTGAAGTACGAGTCTAAGATGTTCTTCGTGCTCCTCCCTGTTCTTGAAGTAGATTAGGATATCATCAATGAAGACCAATACAAATTTGTCTAGAAATTTTCTTAGTACATTATTCATCAAGCACATAAAAATGGAGGGGGCATTTCTTAACCCAAATGAAACCACCACAAATTCATAGTGACCATACCTCATCCTAAAGGTTGTTTTGTGGATGTCTTCATCCTTAATCCGGAATTGATTGTAGCCATATCTTAGGTCGATTTTTGAGAAGATGGATGCACCTCCCAATTGGTCAAACAGGTCATTGATTCTTGGTAAGGGGTACTTGTTATTTATGGTTGCCTTATTAAGTTGTCTATAATATATGCACAGTCAGAGTGTGCCATCTTTATTTTTCACAAACATGATGGGTGCTCCCCACGAAGATACACTGGGTTGGATGTAGCCTTTTTCCATCATCTCCTTTAGTTGTAGCTTGAGCTCAACAAGTTCTGGCATGCTCATTATGTATGGTGTTCTAGATGTTGGTACCGCTCCTGGTGTAAGTTCTATTGAGAAGTCAATATCCCTTCTCGGAGGTAGGCTTGGTACTTCTTTTGGGAATACGTCCTTGTATTCTCTCAATATGGGGTGGCCCTCTAGGTTTGGTTTGTCCTCTTCAATGGAGTCCAATATTTATATCGCATATAAGGAACACCCTTTTCTGCAATACTTCTTCATTTGAAGGGTCGATATTTGTCTCACTGAGACATGTTTCTGAATCCCTTGGATGGTCACATTTCTCCCATATTCATTTACACATTATAAATTTTTGTGGTAACAGTCCATTTTAGCTTCATGAGCAACCAATCAGTCCATACCAATCAAAAAATCATAAGATCCCAAGGGCAGTACGTTAAGGGTCCCTTGGGTGAGCAATCCACCCATGATGAATTGACAGGCTCGTATAGCCTCTGCCACCTTTCTTTTGGTCCCAGTGGCTAGTTGTACCAACCATGGTTTAACATGTCTAGTTGGTTGCAGTTTACACTTATCGACACTCTAAGGGGCTACATAACTCAAATTAGAACCTAGGTCAATTAAAATATAAATTGGATGGTTGACGATCATACCTTCCAACTCCACTACGAAATCTTGGCGGCCGTCTTGTTTATTATCCATGGCTGCATAAATTCGTGACATACTCCTGGCCACGTCTTTGATGGTGGTAGCTTCTTGGACATTGTAAATTCTCCTACTGTTCTGTTGTCTATGCGAGCAATCCCTCAGTAGATGTTCTTCTCCACAACCCCAACATTTCAAGGGTTCTTTCTTTGGTTTATCAGTCTTTCCTGGGGTTGATCCAAAAGGTTTATTTCCGCTCTGGGAGGGGAAATTCTATTGTTGTACACTTCGGGTCAGGAAGCTCATCCTTGAATCCTTCCTATAGTTTTTAAATCTTGGGGATTTAAACCCCTTTTTCTGGAATACCGAACTATTCTTCTGCTTCCAGCCTTTGTGAGGTTTTGGCCAAAGCCCAAACTGTTCATAACAATATCTTTCCTTTTGGATAGTGTCTTCTAGGGTCCTTGGCTCATCAAAATCAATCCTCATCTAATAGTCCTTATCTAGCCCAATGATGAATTGTTTCACCTTGGTCTTTTCTTTTATGTAGGGTATGTACCTTAGCAACTCAAGGAATCTGTTGACATATTCCTCTATAATGAGTTTCCCCAGCTTGAGTTCATAGAATTCTTTAGTCTTTTCGTCAAAATACTTTTCCGACAAATACTTCTTACTGAAGTATTTTTCAAACCGTTCCCAAGATAGGTCTTCTTCATGAATCCCTTTCACATTCTTAAGGTCTTCCCACCAAATGGAAGCCTTTCCATTCAGGTTGAAAGTGGCTACTTGGCCCTTCAAGTTTTCTGAAAAGTCATGGACTCTGAAATACTTCTTTAGTCTAAGAAGCCAGGCTTCTGCTTCCTCTCCCCTCTTTATCTCACCGTCGAAAGAGGGTGGTTTGGCCTTCTTGAATTCTTCGAGATTATAATTTTTGGAATGCTTTCACTTCTTTTGTTCTCTTAGAGAATGTGGACTAGTTCTTCTACTAGAAGATCCCTCTGATTTGCCAATTTCCTTTCAAGAGGAATTGTCCGACACTTGTCCCCTATCTCCAGGGTGGAAATTTTTCGAGGTGCTCTTCCTAGTGTGGCAACTTAAAAGACCACGTTTCCGTATCTCAGGTGGACTTTGACTCCTCTTTGTCTGTCGTCGGTCCACATGACTAGTGTCAGGTTCATGCTGCAGTTGTCTTTGTATGTCGGATAAACTCTGCAGCAAGACTATATTAATTTTCATTTGTTTCTCTTGCTCTTTTATACACCTCTCATTGTCGGCCTTGCAGTTTTGTAGTTCAACCATGAGACTCCTCACAGTCTTCGCTAGACCTGGAGGGGTCTCTACCGCCCTCCTTTCATTAGACTCTTAGTCTCTATTGTGGGAGCCATCCACCACTTTGCGGTGTGTCACCATTCTATACATTTTCAATTTTTCATGGTTGATTGTCCGTTTGCGTGTAGAAAAAACACTTATTGTTAGCTAACATTACATTTGTTTATAATCAACAAATAATTCATATTTCTTAAATGCATACACATAAAGCAGTAAGTTGCCATTCTTTCTGTAATGAGGAGTTAACCAACTTTTTTAGGAAGGGATTAAGGTAAAATGTCGCCTTTTAATGTGCTTTTCCATGAGCCCAAACAGGTCGAGTGTTGTAAACTTGCTTTGATACCAATTTGTAACACCCCCACGATGGGCATAATAAAATAAAAAATTTATTCATGTTCTTGAGCCAAATCATCTCTTTGATTCCCTACCAGGGTCCTGTTTCTTATTCCACAGGCCCCATTGAACCCTGACTGCATGACCCACACAAGGCGCGAGCCTTACATCCCCATGAGACCACAACCCTGAACGCTAAAGAGCGTTAGTTTTGCATCGTCACTTCATAATTCACGTATCGACGATGTAATGGAATCAAACCCTTTCTCTTCAGATTCCCGATTCCCGATGAGGGTTGAGCGCTAGTTAGCTCCCCTCTTAGCCTCCATTCATATGACCACAAAACTGTGACCACAAACTATACCCAAAGGGTATTTCACATTTTGTGAGGTTGAAGCTCAACTCTCAACACTTACCTTTTGAATGCACGATCCTTGAACTTCTGGAATTTCTCGCCTAGAACAACGGTCAACCTCCTTTGTGGTCTGACGGATAAGATCCTTTCGCGATTTCAGTACTTCACGTGTCACGAATTCAACGATAGATATACCTTGGATCCCTTGACCCCCGAAATTCCAAACTCTGAACTGCCGAAACTTCAGATCGATGACCCATAGTTAGCCTTGATCCAACAACCCAAATCCTTTCACCTTTTCGACTATCGCGAGTTATTAAAACTTGATCATTCAATTTTCTAAGGTGTGAGTCATCGAAAGGCCAATCGCCCTCCACATGTCCCTTTCGATGGATGGTCCCAAAGGTTTCGGGACTCCTCCCTTTGTGAGTTTTTTTTTTTTCTGTCTCCAACTCTAGACTCCTGAAATCCAAAACCCCGATGGCTTCCGGATCTTCACCACCTCTGCTCCATGATGGAAGACCCTGATTACTTAGGGACTTTCAAGACTTTGACAAGTCCTCTCTCCTGCCTATACAAGGGTTAAGATCGATGGTCAATACAACTTTGAAGATCCTTGGATCTATGGTCCCGGTTCTATCACTACTTGCGAAGACTGAAGGAGTTGAGGTGTTAACACCTACACTCTTTACCTAGGTCCAATGGTAGTGACATACCTTGTATCCTTCTGAAAGGATATCGTCCATTCATCTATACTGACGAGAGGGTACTCTCTTTCAGTATTTGAACTCGTTAATCTTGACGAACTTGGGTAACGAAATTTCAACCTCTTTAGGGCTTCGAGCTTCCACGGCCCCAAACCGGCGAGAGTTAAGTCCTTACACATGATCCTCAAACCCATGTCATATGAACCTTCATATGATTCATGGATGGTTAATCCTAATCTTAGTCATATTTCTGGGTAATGGCTCGGTATGGTTCCAAGTTAAGATGTAATTCCCAGGGAAAGGTGCTCTCGAGGAGCCATCCTAGAGTATTACGAGAATTCAACCAAATGGTTTTGTGCTCCATGGGATAGACTCATACCTTGAACTTAAATATTTTACATAGACAAAAACTATGGCATATAAGTAAAAACATTTATCCATGACATTTAATTAAAATTACAGGGCATAGAAAACTTATCGGAACCACAAAGCGTGATGCGACTACTGAGAGGGGTGCTCATTTCCACCCAACCGTAGGCTCAGTGACTCCAAATGGATTTACCACTAGTCACCCCCGAGCTAGACCACGATGGTCTGAGATTCCATCTCTTACTTCCATCTCAATGGAGATCAAGGACGAAGGTTACTCTCCTTCTCCCGCATTTAGAACCCCCTGTAATTCCAGAGTTTCTCGGTTCTCCTTCTCTATTTTTGTGGCGCCTACTTCCTTTCTTTTCTTTTCTCTGCAATATTGCGTGTGGCACAAATTTCCCCATCTGTGGTCAGGTCTGAGAGATTTTACAGATGGGTGGTTCACCCCATCCCCTCATTACTCTTGAGGAGTCTCCCCACCTACCATCCTAACGGGAAATTATTTCCAAAATTAGAGAGTCTCTTTGGTCTATGAGCACATAAAGACCAGTATGGTACTGGTCCAGTGGAAGTTAACAAAACCATTCTAGGTCCCTTCCACCACCTTTTATTAGACATCGTGGTCTCTTTTAGCACATGCCCTCCTCAGCAGTCATGCAACACATATTCATAAAAAAATTTACATTCATTGACATTTTATACAAAGGTCCCTCAAATAAAACATTCACACATTTGAGTTTTCCATAGTTCTTGGCCAATATAGTTATTTTTACAGACTCGGGGAAATAGGTTGTTTTACAACCTTAATAAAAAATCTCCCCCTTTTGCATTGATGGAAACACTCTGATGAAATACTGAAATCATGTCATGCAATACTGAAGTCATATCACTCATTCTCCCCTTGGAACCATGCATTTGTCCTCTACATCTCTGTGACCATTTCTCCCCCTGAAGTCATTCCTATGTCCTCTGCATCTTTGTGACCATTTCTACCCCTGGATTCATGCCTATGTCCTCTATGTATGATAAATCTCTCCCCATTTGTCATCAATGACAAAGGTATCTTTCCATCCACGACTACTCCCCCTAACTGAACTATCTGATATCCCAACCTGAATTGTCCTATTTATGGTGCTTCCTCATGTACATCTAAGACATATAAGATAAGAATTCAAAAGCATTCATTTTGGAGTAGAATTAACTCTAAGTCTCTGGTGAAGATACTCAAAGGCTTCCCGTGGAAATGATTTTGTAAAGATGTGTGCCACTTTTACTTTTGTGCCGACATACTCAACTCTGATATTCTTTTCTGTAACCTATTCCCATAGAAAGTGATACTTGATTGGAATGTGCTTTGTCTTAGAGTGCATCACCAGGTTCTTTGAGATATCGATGGCGCTTGTATTATCACAATAGATTGGAATGGGCTCATCATACTCAACCTGTATATCTGTCAGAGTTTGTTTCATCCATAGAACCTGTGTACAACATGATGTTTCTGCAATATACTCTGCCTCGGCTATAGATATAGATAATGATGATTGTTTCTTTCTTAGCCATGATACTAAACACTCACCTAAGTAGAACACTGCTTCACTAGTGCTTCGTCGGTCATCAATACAACCTGCCAAATATGCATTTGTGTAGGCAATAAGTGATATATCCTTTCCTTTTGGATACCATAATCCAAACTCTTATGTTCCTTTGAGATATTTGAAAATCCTCTTCACTACTAAAACATGTGATCCCTTTGGTGCTGCTTGAAATCATGCCACCTGTCCAACAAACTGCATTACATCTGGTCTGGATGTTGTCACATATAGTAGGCTACCAATCATTGACTTGTATTGCCTCTGATCTGTAGACTTTGAATCATCATCTTTGCTTAACTTGCAACTGGTTTGCATGGGAGTGATAAATGGGTTGCAATCTTCCATTCCAAACCTCTTTAGCATTTCTCTGATATACTTGGTTTGAGAAATAAAAATTCCTTGGTTCCTTTGATGTATCTGAAGTCCCAGAAAGACGGATAGTTCTTCAAGTAAGGACATTTCAAATTCATTTTGCATATCCTTTGCAAATTTTTGGCTTAACTTGTCATCATCACTACCAAAAATAATATCATCAACATAAACTTCAATTAATAAAATACTATCTTGACTTAACTTGATGTAGAGGTTGTTGTCTACACTTCCTTTTATGAACCCTGCCTGTTGTAGATATTTATCCAATCTAGAGTACCATGCTCTAGGAGCCTGTTTTAGACCATACAAGGCCTTCTTTAATTTACACACATAATATGTGTTCTCTGACAACTGAAATCCTTCTCGTTGTTCAATGTAGACTTATTCTTTAAGTTCCCCATTCATAAAAGTTGATTTTACGTCCATCTTATACACTTTAATATTTTTGGGGCTTGCATAAGCTAAAAGTAATCGAATTGCTTCCATTCTGGCAACTGGGGAAAATGTCTCTTCAAAGTCGATTCCTTCAACCTGTGCATATCCTTTACATACCAATCTAGCTTTGTTCCTTGTAACCTGTCCATCTTCATTCAATTATTCTTGTATACCCACTTTGTGCCGATCACATTTTTATCCTTTGGTCTTGGAACCAATTCCCAAGTGTCATTTTTTTCTATTTGATCCAATTCTTCATCCATGTCTTTTTTCCAAAATTCATCCTTGCTGGCCTCTTCAAAATAGGTTGATTCAATCATATATGTGAGTGCTAGGTGCATTTGTTCTGGTGAACATATTCTTCTTCTAGTCTCAACTCCTGCGTCTTTGTTTATGATAATATGATCTGAAGGATGATTATTTTGTACTATTCTGCTACGTGTTTTTGGAGTTACTTGTTGAACTTTCTCTTTTGTTTCTGTTGGATCCTCTTCGTCTTCCCCTTCTTTTTCATCTTTTGTTTCTTCTTCGTAAAGTTGTTCCATTGATTCATTTTCATCTTCCTTTAATTCTTGTCTGCCTGTTTCATCAATTGTTACGTTGACGTTTTCCACCACTTTGTTCAATCTCAAGTTGTAACACTTGTATGCTTTTATTTTACTTGAGTAACCAACAAGCACTCCTTTGTCCACATGAGAGTCAAACTTTCCCATTCTTCCATCTTCTCTTTTGATGTAGCATTTGCTTCCAAAAACTCTGAAGTGAATTACATTTGTTGGTCTTCCTTTCCATAGCTCGTAAGGAGTTTTGTCAGTGTTGTTACTGAGCATTACTTTGTTTTGAATGTGAACTGTTGTATGCACTACCCGTGTCCAAAAAATATTTGTCAATTTGGAATCCATTAGCATTGTTTGAGCCATTTCTTGTATTGTCCCGTTCTTTCTTTCATCAACTCCATTATGTTGAGGTGTCCTAGCAACATAGAATTGCCTTTTTATTCCATGATTGTTGCAGTAGTCCATAAATTCCTTTGAAGTGAACTCTCCTCGATTATCAGATCTCAAGCATTTGATTTTTGAATCCATTTCATTTTCAACCATTTCCTTGTAGATCTTGAATTTTCAAAAGCTTCTGACTTATTCTTGAGAAAGAAAATTACGGTCATTCTTGTATAATGATCAACTAATAACATAAATTATTTCTCACCTTTTAATCCCTTTGTTGTAGTTGGTCCAACTATATCAGTGTTCATAATTTCCAGTGGCCTTGTCGTTGAATATTCCTTTGATTTGAACCTGGTGTTTGTTTGCTTTCCTTTTTGACAATGCTTGCATAAAGTCTTGGTTAGTTTCATGATCTAGAGAATTTCTATGATTGCTTCTCTTTTTCTAACTTTGATAAGGTTATCAAAATGTATGTGACCCATTCTTATGTACCATAGCCAACTTTCATCTTCCTTTCCTAGACAACACTTTTCATTTCCAATTTCACTTAACACATATATGCTGCTTGAAGTTCTCGTAGATGAAGCAATCAATTTTCCTGAACCTTCTTTTCTTATCTCATACTTTTGTGAATTGAAAGTAACTTTATGACCTTGGTCACACATTTGAATCACACTTAGAAGATTATGTTTCATATCTTCTACTAGTAGAACATTTTTTTCCTTTGTATTCTTGTTCCCAATTCTAACAGTGCATTTTCCAATGATTTTTGCTGAATCATCATTTCTGAAGGAGTCTGATCCATCGCTTTCCTTTTGTGATGTAAGAAACTTGTCTCTATCAACTGTCATGTGTTTTGAACACCCACTGTCAACATACCATTCACGTTTCTTCTTCTTATCTTGTAGAGAGAGTGTGCAGTCTTCATTGCTATATTGATCCTTCTTTCTTATTCATGTCCTTTTCTGAGGTTCCTGTCTGTGACTGTTGTTATTCTATTGCAGTTCTCTAGGAGGGACTGTCATTTTGCAATCTTTGGCCATGTGTCCAAAATTGTTACATTTGTAACATTCCACTTCAGTGCTCAAAGATTCAAACCTGTTGTAACTTCTTCTCTGTGTTTCACTAGGACTTCTTAGATAACCCCTTTGTGTATGACTTTCAAATTTTTATTTGTTCCTGTTGTTAGCTATGAAATTCACAGCTTTATGTCCAAAATTATTGTATGCATAACATAAACCAAAAAAGATAGTTTGATACCTGGGAGTTGAATATATTCTGAAAGGAGGTACTCTTATGAATTCTTCTTCTTCCTGAGGCCTATTTGTTGGTTGTTGATTCTGAAATATGAATCTTCTTGGTGGAGGAGTGTCCATGTAATCTTCCTTGTAGATCTTCCTATCCCCTTGATTGTTTCTACAAACCTTTTTGGATATGTTTCTTGCTCTGTTGTTTTGGAGCTTGATCCTTATTCTGTCTGATTGTATCTAAGTCCGGACTTGTCATGATGATATTTTTGACTGTTGATAATGTCATCCAAAACTTTTGAGTTGTTCTACATATTTTTCTTTTGAAGATCCTTTCTTAATGTGACAATCTCTGCTTCCAAATTTCCAATGATCTTGTCTTTTTCTTCTAGTTGTTCTTTGAGTGCTTCTTCAATTAGTTTATCTTCTTCTATTTGAACCTTCAAATTTGTGATCATTTGTTCTAGTTCTTGAGTGTCTTCTTTCCTGTCTAGTTCTTCTTGTAGTTTATTGTTTTTCTTCTTTTCTCTTCTGATAAGTTCTATGGCACAGATTAATTCCTCTCGGTAGTCAACTTCTGTCGCTTCAATTTCTTCTTCGACTTCTTCATATTCTTCTTCAGCTTCTTCATATTATTATTTGGACTCTTCTTTATCAGAGTATTCTACTGCCATGAATAGAACTCTTTCTATCTCACTATCACTGGCTTCATCTTCATCTAATGATGAGATGCCTTCTTTGGTGCATAAGATTTTCTTGAAAACTTTCTTTGTGGTTCTTTTGCCTTTATATGTTTGTTTTCCTTTTGAGTAACCTTCATCATTTATCTTTTTCTTATAAGGACATTTGTTAGCAAAATGACCAATACCATCACAATCAAAACAAATTAAAGGAAACTTACCTCTATACCTATCGTCGGTTCCCTTGTTCAGTATTTTGACAAAGTTGGCCACTTCTTCATCATCTTCTGAGATGTCACTGTTGTTGCTATGTTCTTGTTTTTTCCTTCCCTTTTTCTTTGACTTTTTGGATGCTTTGAAGGATGCTTCTTTTATATTTGGATTTTTCTGTTCAGTTCTCATTTCATATGCTGTGAAGATTCCATGTAATTCTTCCATGCTTATTGAGTTTAGATCTGATCTTTCTTCTAGTGATGATATCTTAGGGTCAAATCTCATAGGAAGAGATCTTAGTACTTTTTGAACAATTACAGATTCTTTGATTTATTCTCCTAATCCTATGATTGCATTTATTGTTTCATCAACTTGTAAAAAAAAGATGTAATATTCTCACCTTCCTTCATCTTAAGTTGTTTGAACTGACCTCTGTAAGTTTGAAGCTCTCTTGCTTTGACTTTTGAATCTCCTTCATAAATATTTTGAAGTTTGTCCCAAATATCTTTAGTGGATTTACAATGTGAAACTTTGGTGAATATCGTTTTAATAAGACCATTCATAAGTTCATTTTTGTCTTTGGAATTATCCTAACCGAGTTTCACTTCTTTTTCATTTATTGGTAGAACTAATGGTGTTGTGTAACCATCTACAATTGATTGTCAAATCTCAAATCCTTGTGCCTGTATATATGTTTTCATCCTTATGCTCCAAAATGCATAGTTCTGTCCATTGAACTGTGGTATTCCATTTTTATACAAGTTGTTTCTCTCCATGATCTACCTTTTAGTGGTTAACCTGATTTATGAAGGAACCTACTCTCATACCAATTGTTGGATTACTGAGACGGGGGGTGAATCAATAATACAACATTAAAATCTTTTTCAACCATATAATCCAAGTTTTATACCAATGTAACATTATCATCCAATAACTGCAGAGTAAATAAGAAATGAACAAATGAACAATCATACACATACACAGTACACCAGTGTTTTACGTGGAAATCCAAAGCGAGAGAAAATCACAAAATGTTTTTTCTTATATGTCTTGAAGAATTACATTCATTGGAAGCACCAAATTCCTTTTTTTCCAGCTGCAACTAGAAGGAGTCTCCAACCCCCTTGTTTCTAAGGCTACAACCTAAGGGAAGCTCCAACTCCCCTATTCTTTGGCTACAACTAGAAGGAGGATACAACCCCCTATGTTCTCTGGCTACAACCGTAAGGTGGCTACAACCACCTGTCCTTGCCCCGTCCAATCGCCCTGAAGTAGAAGTAGAATGATGGAACCACTGCCACACTATCATTGCGAGATATACCATTGTAAACCTGTACCAATAAACCTGAACCATGCATCAAGCATGCATCAAACTGTACCTCAACCTGTAATCAACGTGTACCATAAACAAGTGCATCAACCATGCACCGACCTGTAATCAATCTGTACCATCAACAAGTGCATCCAGCCATGTACCAAGTATGTACCAATCATGTGTCAAATACTCATAAACTATGACTCATCAATATGTACCAACATCATCAACTATACACCTCATGTATGTGCCAATTCATCAACTACTTGTCTCAACCATGTACCCAACATGTACCTTAACAAAAATTCCTCATCAATTTCATCATCTAAATATGATTTGTAACTCTATAATAGACCTGGTGTATATTATCACATACCTGCAAACATTCCTTAAATTTCACAGCAAAAGACTAGCATTTTCATCAAACTTTTCTTTAGTCTCACATGACTAGTTTGGGATTAGTCAACAACCCTAACTTGAAATAATCATAAATTTGTACCTATAATGAATAAAGATACGAAATTAGTAACAATGTTCAGTTTTTTTTATTCAATTCCTCCAGGTTTCACTACTTGGAACCTCTCAAAAAAGGAGTTATAGCAAAAATGGTATACCTTGTTGAATTCTGACTTATTCTAGAGAGCGAACTTGTAGAGCATGCCCTGCATGGAATATTTTTTGAATCGATATGAAAATGTTACATAGAATACTAAAGAATGTACTATAAATAAAACATTTTGTCTTACTGAATTGGGATATGTTATGAAGAATTTATGACATTTTTACTTGAAACACATGTTTTAGACTAGTTTCAGGACTAGCCACAAACCCTATTTTCTACAGAGTGTAAATAAAAAAATAAAAGACCCACAAAATGATTTTTTTACCACAGATACTTGGATATGTTTCCTCAACTCCCTATCAATTTCATGGTCTGAATCATTCTAGAAAACAATTATTGCAAAAATGGTGAGATGACCTGTAAATAACATACCTTAGAAAGCATCATCAAAAGAATTTATCCTCGAATTCTGGCCTTCTTTTCTTCACCTTCCCTATGAAATTCAGCTTAGATATCCTTTGGTTACCTCAGTCACCTATAGATATTTAATATTCTCAAGTGTGATATTAAATGAGAGAGCCTTGCCTCTTATTTATACTCTCCAAGTAGCTTCCTTAGAAGCATCTTCTAGGTCACTTTGCCCACTTGCCTTATTTTAGGGTTAACCCACTTCTAATTTCTCCATTAAATTTATTATTTAAATAATTCCTTTGTATTCACTTTGAATTATAGTACAATCATCACTTCATTTTATTATTTACCTTCTAAAATATCTTAAACCACTTTGACTACTTTGACCTTTTAGGGCTTCTAGATGACATATGAGGGTCCTCCAACTTCGTAAGGCCATAACTCTCAAACCGTGAGGAGTTATGTGGCGTTCCACATACCACCAGAATTGGAATGACATGTAATATCCATATAGAATAGTATTACATGCAAATATATCAAAACACATACCATTATCCATCAAAAAAACTTGGGTCCATTACCCAAACCTGGGTTCTCCAACTTCTCATGGCCATAACTCTCTAACCGTGAGGATTTATGTGACATTCCACATACCACTGGAAATGGAATGACATGTAATATCCATATAGAAGAGTATTTCCTTAAAATATATTAAAAATCATACCATTATACATGAACCAACCTTGGGTCCATTACCCAAACCTTTGTGCTACCAAAATTCGCTGCCAAACATTCTTCAAGGGTTGACATCAATGAAAACCAACCTTAATCAACATGGTCAAAAAATTGAAGACCCCATGACCCTATTGTATGATTTCCCAGAGAAATATTTGGTACAAAATCTTCAACTCTTTCCCCTTTGTCTTCTCTGGTCAGATTGTTTTTATTGTTTATTATGAGAATTCACATATGCCATCCAATTCTTTCTCTTGTTCCAATGACCCATCATCAATGCATTCACCCCAAAAAGAAAAATATTATATTAAAGATTAATATAAGAAATCATTATTGCATACATGCACAACTCCGCAAAGTGTAATTTAAAATCACAAATGACCAAATGAAGTTTATTTTGCTTGTGAATTTGACCTCCCAACCTCCTCACCAAAAAGAAAAGGTCAAGTGCTTACCAAGTATACCCTACTCAAAATCTCTATATTCCATTCTAGAGCTCTTATGCTCACAAATTGCACTAATTAGAGCATATTCCAGTACTCCAATAATAAGACTCGTGAGTGTTGTTAATGATGATTGAACTAGATACCTTTTTAGGATAGGTACTTGTATCGATTTCCACCCATAAATTGTTAAGAATTATAGGTAAAATAATATGGATGAAAGGAATAGGTAGACTCTTATAATATAAGCATTGATGATAAATATCTCATAAAAAAAATACATGCATACCAAAGCACGCTGCACAACACTTCCAAAGACCAAGATGGAACTCAATAAAATATTGATCTTAGAATTGTATGTAACTCGGTCGCATTTTACATTAAGTGATAAAATATTAATAGAAATACCTTTGTATAATGTCATGACCATTTCACCACATACATATATACTTGTACCAATGACATTTGTGTGTCCTTCTAATATTAACTTTCTTTGGTATAATCAGACAAAAAATACCGAGCCTCATGAATACATCACATGCCCAATATTAATCTTATATGCAAATCATGCCTATGTATCTCAATAATCAATAGAATCTATATTATCCATTGTAACTCAATAATCAATACAATCCATATTTAAAAAAGATGAATTTGACTAGCAACTACTTGTTAGGTTCTACATTTCCCAGAAAATTGGTTAACATCATAGTGAGAGTGATATCACAATTTCTACCTTAGGAATGTGACCATTACAAAAATTCGGTTAATATGAGAGCGACACTGAACTTCTACCTTAAGACTGTGACTATTAGAGATGTGAACATAGGTATGAGATTAAATGTTGTTAGAAAAGTGTAGTGCAATTATGGAAATATGTAATTCTAAGTGATGATGATTTTGTAGGAGGAAATTAATAAAATAAATGGCATATGAGTGTATTGCAATGTTAATTCTATAATATGAGACAAAAGAGCAAGGGAATAAGTCTGGGTTGGGACTGAGTCTCTTGTCTATTAATTGCTAAAGATGGACACTCTTCCTTTTTCACTATTAAGATTAGTTTATATTTCATTATCAACAAGGGCTTCTAGGTTAGTGTTAGCAATTTTCATTTAAAGGACACACCAACATCTATCAGTGCTTCCATGAAGGGTTCAAAAGCTAATCTTGGGAATATTGGCCATTGAAGACACCAATGATTTGAAAGGATAGTCGTTTCTCTCATTTTAATGAAGAGGAAAATGACGATATTCAAAATCTAGATAAATGTTGTGGTATAGTGAAAAAAGCCACACCTCACACCTTCATGCATAGAAAAATCCATGATAACTACCATGAAATATTATCTTAAGATCGATCATGCAGATCAATGGTGATAGGTGTCTCAACCAACATGCCCAATTAATTATCTCCAACAAATTACGTATACCTCTCTCCAAATCTGTAACAACCCTCCCATTTAGTTACGACAACAAGCCTCACGTAACAAGTGCAATTTTTTTTTGTGTGTGTGCGTGTGTAGAAGGGTAATAAGGAAATTATACTCAACATCACCACATGATGACGAACATGACACATGCAACTCATGTGAAAACAACATAATGACCTAATAAGCACATCAACAACTAGAAGCAATGGACGCCAATCAACCGACAAAATAAGAATGACTACCCGCCCATCCTACCCTGCAATGGTTAGGACCTCTAGGACACATAAGCAATGCTCAAGCCCAGGTTCTCATCGATTTTGACCATTTAAGGTCTCAGGGCTGGTGACTATTCTGAGGAACAAGGAGGCGTATACATCCCACCCAACACAAGCAGACCAAGCACATTAAATGTTTACAAACCAAGTACAACATTAATTGTAGTGAACCACAACACCCTCCACGAGAAGCGCAAGCTAAAAACGACTTCGCCAAAATCCCGATCAATCGTCGAGTAAAGCCAGTCAATCAATGAAGTCTATTTTAATCATTTATCACGGGCCCACTTATCATGTCTAAAAAGCAATGAGACATTAAGGTACAATCTAAATTAGCCTGAAAACCCAACCATTATAAAGTCTAAAATTTGTCAATAAAAACGCTCTAATTTTAACATTAATTACGAATCTAAACTAGCAGGTCCACACTATAATTAGGTCATTAATTATAAATCTAATTAAAATTAATGCCATCTAATTTAGCAAGTCTAAATTAATCACTAAATTAGTTGTTACCAATATATGACAACCATTAAAATATAAAGGTATAATGCTATAGTCAACATTATTAACAAATAAATGACCCCCATGTTATCTAGCAAATTTAATAGATGAAAGTAATACATGTTATCTATTACACATTACAATCGTTGAGTAATGACAAGCAAATTAAGTGGGCTACTAACAAGTTGTTGGTCTATTACAAATCAAGATGTTGGTAAAAAAAAATGCTATAAGCTATCTAACAATGTTACTGCCTATTATTTATGATGGTGCAGGTGTACAGGTGATCGATGGCTTAAAATTTGCAGTGAAGAAAAAATAACATTTTCTCAATTGAGATTGTTGTACACTACATACTTGTTGTCCTAAATTACTAAATTCAGCCGTCAGACTGAACCGTTTGAGGCGTTGTCAGAAATTTTTGTTCGGGGTTTTAAATGATGGTAACATGAATAGAAGGTTGTCATGAAAATTAGTGCCAACAACAGGAATAGAATGTTGTCCTAAAAATAATGCTGAAAATACGAATAGAAGGTTGTCATGAAAATAAATGATAACAATACGATTAGAATGCTGTCACACGCTAGGCTCACAGGAATTCTTAAATCCTAAATTTCAGGTGAAATGCCCTGGAATCCACTATCTATCATTCACAAGAGAACATGCTATCAATTATACTAATAAGTAGATGGATATAGGGTTGTTGTAGTTTTAAAATAAAAACGCTGGTTATGAACATTCAACTAGCAATCACATACTACATTTTAATCGTTGACCATGTTACATAGTCCCCACGCTCAATGATTACCAGGTCACAACTGCCAATCCAAGGCAAAATGCAGGCTAAGTAAAATACACCATAAGGACAGATAAGATCGTAGGGATCTCCAATTTAAATATTGTATAGGTTAAGAATGAAACGCCAACCGCAGAAAAACGCAGGCACAAGGAATAAGCGGGTATAAACGTAGAGGTAAAGGATGGATTAGAAGCAGAGTTTCATTGCCATTATCAAGTGATGAGCACACAAAATGAATTCACCATTAATTGATGGTTACTCAAAGTTAATTTCTCCATTAAAGGTGATGAAGACACAGAGTTTAATTGGCCATTATCAAACGATGAATAGAAAGAAATGAAATTCGCCAGCAATGATATTTACACAGTGAACTTTTCCATTTAAGTGTGGAAGACGCAATTCTAGATTGGCCACTATCAAATGATGAGCATACAGAAACAAATTCGCCAACAAATGATTTTTACATAGTTAAAGTTTACCAGATAAGTGATGTAGATGCAAGGTAAAAATAAAATGCTCAAGAAGAATTTGCCCAGGTGTAGATTCACCCCAAGACTTAACACAGGTATAAAATCACCCCAAGAATTAACACAGGTATAAAATTGCCCCAAAAATTTCGCCTAGAAAAGTCAGAAGAAATTCGCAGAGAAGGAATGTAAAATGCAGTCTAGTGATTTAAAACCTATCAAGGAGTGGGCCTCTAGGCTAGCTAAACTCATCTTACAATGAATTAAAGTCCACAGGTACAACAAATTATTATATAAAATTTAACATTTAGCAATCGTTGAATGAAATCAGGAGTTTCAGCAAAACGTTGAATGAAATCAGGAGTTTCAGCAATACGTTGAATGAAATTAGGAGTTTCAACAGAACGTTGAATGAAATCAGGATTTTCAACAATACGTTGAATGAAATCAGGAGTTTCAGCAAGGCATTATATAAAATTTAAATCAGTTTACTTTTCCAATAACAAGCAGATCCAAGCAGAAGTCCTAATACCATCTACCAAACAGAAATGAAAAGCGTACCGTTGCCTGATCGCTCGCTCTGAATGACGTCCTGTGCGCTCCATGCAACTCCCACTCGCCGACCGTTGAGACTTCACCGGTACCTCCCAACCAATGCTAGGGGTACTCTTCTTCCCCCTTAGCCCCCCAAGCCGCAAAGGGGCCACACACACTATCCAGAGATTTCGTCTAGCTCCCAACTTGCCTCGCAAGGCCGAGCTACCACTCCTCTCCGAGCTGGGTATCCCCAACTCCCACAAGTAAATGAATCAAGTAGATATTTCTGCAGCGTAACGTTACGCAAACAGAAGATGATCCTTCATCCTTCTCCTTCCTTCATTTTATAGAGTTTCGAACTTCCTTTCTTTCCTAAAATCTCATTTAATTAGAGTTTTAAAAATAAATTCCTAAAAATTCTTCTCTGTACAAGTGTCACCCATCCCCTTCATTCCTCCATTATTTGATTTCTATAATTAATTAATTATCTTATTTTCCTCACCCACCTAGAGTTACTCCTAGAATCACTCCTAGGTGTCCCCAAATTCCCTTATAGGTTTTAAAGGCTTTCCCTATTATGAAATTGTTATTTTAGTTTAAAATTAGAAAGCTCTTAAATGTTAGACTCTTACTAAGTTGGATTTCCGCTTTTTCCCTTAAGTTCCCCTTTTTCCCTTTTTATGTTACCTCTTTTCCCTAGTTTCCTCATTTTTGATTTTCCCCTCTTTCCCCTTTTTACTTAGAACTCAAAAAGGCAAGTGTGAAAATTAACCCTTTTTCCCTTTTCTTATTTAATTAGTATATTTTAATCCATTAAGATAATAAAACAATTAATTCCCTTTTTTTAAATTTTAATCCAACATAATAATTAAATTCCCTTTTTTTTTTGAAACAATTCATTTCTTACTCCCCTCATGTTACAAGATTTAACCAAGATCATAATTATTATTCATTTGGATTTTATTTTTATTATTATTATTATTATTATTTTTTATAGAGAGATAAAATTTTATCACTAGCATAGTTTAGACTTTAACCTTAAATTTTTGTATTGGGCGACATTTAATTAGGGAATTTGTTTTAAAAATACTTAACACGCTATCTGTCCTAAGGCCATCTAGGTTCATTCCTCTATCATCAACAATGGGACATGCCCTTCAGGATGCACCAGGTGCTCCAAGGGTGCCACTCGCCTCATCTGTTCCTTTGCACGACGTGCCCTTTAGGACGCACTACGTGCTCCAAGGGTGCCACTCGCCTCTCAATAACCCCTGGAGTCAATACTCTTCCAGGTGAACTTGTGGGAGACTAAGGGATTCTAAGGAATAAGGCCCCCGCCTTATTGCGTGCCCCTTAGAATCATCATGAGCGACTATTGCAGTCTTCCCTCACGACATCATGGGTCCTCTCGAACTAGGTAATTGTTAACCTACAATTCGATCCACGACGGGAGTGCTAGTAGGCTTTGGCAGGGCTGTTGTGCACACCTCTCCCTCAACATCTCTGGTAGTCGTGCGTGACCCCTTTACTCCATATGTGAGTCTGGTCGGCAAGCTATCGTCAGCCTGCATCATCAACAAATCATGTCAGAACACATCCATATCATATCATCCAGTCAGATGCACTAATATCACAGTAAAACAATCAAACCCCAATGGCACACTCCCTGACTCGATCCAGAGTCCAAGGGGTTCCATTGATTCCTCTGCATCCTCGAGGTCCAAAAGCCCTGCACACTTAGTAAAATCGAGTCAATAGCACTTGTCTATTTCAATGTAGTAAAACAACATGTCATCAACCCATAATGCCTCATAATCAAAATCAAAAGTTTTAATAGCATAAATATCCAGATCACTTGCGAGAAAGTGTCCTTAAAGAATAAGTTTGCTTAGTGTGCTAGAGCGGGATGTTACAAAATCAGTACCATGTGGACTCATCAAGGAGTTAGGCCTTTGATTTCCCTTCTCGTTTCTCTTGGTAATAATTTATGTTAATAGAGAAACCATGTATGTAAATTAAATTACCTAATTATGTTATTTTCCATAATAAAATAATATCTAAAATCAAGTGTGTATGCCACCATGATTACTTGATGAATATGAGCCATGTCCCATACCATATCAACATGCCTACCACATGTAAAAAAAAAACCAACGTGGGACTTCACCCTAAGCTTTGACTTCAACCTTTTTCTAGTTAAACCACACTTAACCATAGTTGCCTTGAACAACAATCTACCTTTTAAGTCTTTTAAGATTAATCAACCATAGCTTCCCTCCTCAAATTGCCTTTTCCTTAAAAGTCTACAATTGTTTAACAAATAAGTTTGGATTTTGACACTTTTTACACATGAACATATTTATTTAACCAAATGATCAAATCTAGAACTCATTATATGTGGGCTTGACTCTTGTGGTCCACTAAGGCAATCCCACTCCCTTGTATGTTAAGTCTAAGGAAACCAACTTGACTACCTACACTCATAAACATCTCTATCCTTAACTCAAAATCCAAAAGTTGGGATTTGTTCTTTTCCTTCATGACAAAAGGTATATTATCTCTCTTTTAGGTTTCAGTACTCCACTTTATTGTGAACCTATAACCCATTCTAATGTGTATGATGATGATGTGAAATTGTGTATAAGGTTATGTTAGATAGTTGGCTTAGGTTGATGGACAGTTGGTATGGATTGTTGGTTGTCCTTGATGTCAACCTTTGGAGAGTGATATTGTAGATTGATGCCAACCCTTAGTGATTGATGTCAACCCTTGGAGAAAGTTCGGTAGCGAATTCTGGTAGCACAAAGGTTTGGGTAATGGACCCGAGGTTGTTTCATGTATAATGGTATGATTTTTAATATATTTGAAGGTAATAATATTCTATATGGATAGTACATGTCATTCCATTTCCAGTGGTATGTGGAATGTCACATAACTCCTCACAGTTAGAGATTTATGGCCATGAGAAGTTGGAGAACCCAGGTTTGGGTAATGGACCCAAGTTTGTTTGATGGATAATGGTATGGGTTTTGATATATTTTCAGACAAGACTATTCTAAATGGATATTACATGTCATTCCATTTCCATTGGTATGTGTAACATCACATAACTCCTCACGGTTAGAGATTTATGTCCATGTGAAGTTGGAGAACCCTCATGAGTCATCTAGAAGCCACAAAAGGTCAAAGTAGTCAAAGTGGGTTAAGAGATTTTAGAAGGTAAATAATAAAGTGAAGTGATGAGTGTACTATAAGTCAAAGTGAATACAAAAGAAATTTTTTAAATAATAAAATTAATGGAGAAGTTAGAAGTGGGTTAACCCTAAAATAAGGAAAGTGGGTTAAGATGGTTAAAAGGTAACCCCTTGAGGAAGGTACATGGAAGTATAAATAAGAGGAAAGGCTCTCTCATTTTAATGACACTTTAGAATATTAAATATCTATAGGTGATTGAGGTAACTAAATTATATCTAAGCCGAATTTCAGAGGGAAGGTGAAGTAAAGAAGGCCGAAATTCAAGGGAGGATAAATTCTTTTGATGATGTTTTCTAAGGTATGTTATTTACAGGTCATCTCACCATTTTCTCAATAACTATTTTTCTAGAATGATTCAGACTGTGAAATTGGGAGGTCATTGAGGAAACATATGCAAGTAGTTTTGGTACAAATTTCATCTTGTGTCACATTGTATTTATGGAGTTACACTCTATGGAACACAGGGTTTGTGGCTAGTCCCAAAACTAGTCTAAAACAGGTGTTTCAGGTAAAAAAGTCATAACTTATTCATAACAGATCCAAATTTAGTAAGATGAAAGGTATTAGTTATAGTATAGTCTGTAGTATTTTGTGTACACTTTTCATATCCATACAACAAATATTTCGTGTGGGGAACGCTCTACAAGTTCGCTCTCTAGAATAATCGAGAATTCAACAAGGTATGCCATTTTTTCTATAACCCTTTTTCTGAGAGGTTCCAAGTAGTGAAGTATAGAGGAATTAAATAAAAGACACTGAAGAACATTGTGTACCATTTTCAGATCTTTATTCATTACAGGTACATAGTTATGATTATTACAAGTTGGGGTTGTTGACTAATCCAAAACTAGTCATGTGAGACTAAAGTAAAGTTTGATGAAAATGATAGTCTCTTGTTGTTAAAGTTAAGGGAGGTTTGTAGGTATGTGATATTATACACCAAGTCTACTACAGAGTTACAAATCAGATTTGTATGATGAAATTGATGAGGGCTTTTGGTTGAGGTACATGTTGGGTACATGGTTGATACAAGTAGTTGATGAGTTTTCAGATACATGAGGTGTATAGTTGATGATGTTGGTACATCTTGATGAGTAGTTGATACATGATTGGTACATGCTTGGTACATGGTTGGAGGCACTTGTTAGTAGTATTGTTGACACATGGTTTATGGATGATGTAACATACTTGTATTGGTATATTATTAGAATCACATATTGATCTTGATGATGATTATCAGTTGTTGTATTATGCTTGGTTGATGCACATATTTGAGAGTTGTCTTGGTGATTGATCTTGACCAGTAGATCTGATTTGGTTGATAATATTGATGAGGGAGGTTTTTGTGATAGGTTGTTTGGATAGGTTGTTGTGACAGGTTATTCATATAGGTTTGGTGCATGGTTGATTCACTCGTTGATGGTACAGGTTGAGATACAGGTTGGTGCATGGTTGATGCACTTGTTTATGGTATAGGTTTATTACAGGTTGAGGTACAAGTTGATGCATGGTTCAGGTTATTGGTACGTGTTGTTTGGTGCAGGTTGATTGGTATATGCTTACAATAGTATATCTCACAGTGATAGTGTGACAGTGGTTCCATCATTGTACTTATATGTTAGGATGGTTGGACGGGGAAAGGACATGTGGTTGTATCCAGATAACATAGGGAGTTGTAACCATCTTCTGGTTGTAGCCAGATAATTGGGGAGTTGGAGATTTCCTCAGGTTGTACCTTGAGAAACTAGGGGGTTGTAGCCTCTTTTTGGTTGTAGCCAGAGAATTGGAGAGTTGGAGCTTCCTTCAGGTTGTAGCCTAAGAAACTAGGGGGTTGGATCCTCCTTTTAGTTGTAGCTGGAAAACAAAGGAAGTTGATGCTTCCAATGAATACAATTCTTAAAGACATGTAAGAAAAATCATTCTGTGGTTTTCTCCCGCTTTGGGTTTCCACATAAAACACTGGTGTACCGTGTATGTGTGTGATTGCTCATTTGTTCATTTTTATTTACTCTTCAACTATTGGATGATAATGCTACATTTATATAATGCTTGCATTTTATGGTTTAAAAAGAAGATTAATTTTCTCTATTATTGATTCACCCCCCCTCTCAGTAATCCAACAATTGGTATCAGAGCCAGTTCCTTTAGGAAACAATTTAACCACTGGAAAAAAATCATGGATTATTCTGAGAATGGAGTACCAATGTTTAATGGTCATAATGGTTTGAAGTATGAGATGTGGAGCAAAATGAAGAAATACTACTACATATGGGCGGATTATTCCACGATTTTTTTCCACGCTTCAACTAGTTTCATATTTTTTTTAAACAGGGTAGGATTTTCATCGATATTTCCACAAAAGTTCGTAGAAATATTGATGAAAATCTTATTTAAATCTAGTCCGGATTTTCGTTACTATAGAGACTAAATTTCGTGGCAATAGCGACACAAATTTTTCCTATCTCATTGGTCGGTGTTAACGGCTAGTTGACTATTTTATCTATATATACATGACTTTAAGAGACTCTGCGACACAATTGCTATAGTTGTGACATTATTCTTGGATTTTGTTTGAGCTGTTTATTTTTTCCGTTACCCACCGGTTGAACAAATCCAATTCTTGATCTACATATCTCGGATTTTGAAATTGCAAGGTTAGTATGTTATTTTTTATTGATGTACTCATTTAACTTGTAAATCTTTTTTCAAATGTCCAAATTTCATTTAGCTTGTTTTTTCCTTGATAATATATTATAATATGTGTAGTACCATATTTCATGCGTTTGGTTTTTGGATCTAGTTAGTATATTCTATGGAAAAGGGTATGTGGATTCCATAATATTCTAGGTTTATGGAATCCACATACCCTTTTCCCTTTAATTGTAGCTATAATCTCTCTCTCTTTTCATTGATAAAGATATGGAATTGCTCTTGAAACTCAACCCTGATCGGTGAAGTGATAGTAATTGATTGTCATTTTCTTCTCTCTTTTAATTTTTAAGACCCGACAAAAAAACACCAACAAATATTTATTGAAGCTTTGATACCACTTGTTACATCGCTAGTACCCAAAAGTGATCACACTTACATAAATTGAAAATAATATAATAGTGACAATAATGGTTGGGATACTTTCACACCTAATGGTTGGCAACTAGCACTTACTAATTCAATTAAATGAAGGTAGAAATCTCCATGAATAAAATATTGAAGTTGATTGTTATATTGATAAATGATAAGTTATGGTATATATAAGATAGGGAGGAAACTCATGTTTATAACAACAAGGGTAATAGCTTCAATTAATATATTGTAGCATTTCCCTCTTCTGCACAAATGCTTTGCTATCTTCAACATTTCCCTCTTCCGCATATAAATTAAGAGAAATATTAATAACATTT
The DNA here is from genome assembly GCA_009831015.1 of Picea engelmannii. Classification (NCBI taxonomy): domain Eukaryota; kingdom Viridiplantae; phylum Streptophyta; class Pinopsida; order Pinales; family Pinaceae; genus Picea; species Picea engelmannii. The sequence goes on from ML793799.1 coordinate 65,983, forward strand.
CCCTTTTCCGCATATAAATTAAGAGAAATATTAATAACATTTCCCTCTCCTGCATAAATTCTTTGCTATCCTCAACATATTGTAATAAATAATGGGTAGGTTGGCATTAGTGACAAGATAGCCTGTTGAT
>ML793799.1:84944-103423 GCA_009831015.1 Picea engelmannii
TATAGTATGTCTCAAATAACTATGTAAAGCTCCAATGTATTTGAGTAAAGTTTCTTGAGAAGAAAAATCTACTCCCAAAACCAAAGCTCGTCTCCTAAATTCTTGAGTAAAGCTTTGCACATTCTGTCCTTTAACTTGTCTAAAATTTTGCCAATCCATAGTATCCTTTTGCATATATGCCAATGGGTAAAATTGTCTTTTAATTGCAACAATAAAATCATTCCAAGAGGTTAAAATTTTACCATGTTTCTTCATGTCCTCCTTAGTCTTGGATTCCCACCAAAATAGTGCTTCACTATCCAATCTTGAAGAAGCAAGCTGAATCTTAGTTTCATCATCTTGAATTTTTTGTATCCTACAATACACCTCAATCTGATGAATCCAATTATCTAATTTCTCATCATTAACTTCTCCATTGTATATTGGCAATTCAAATTTAATATCAAGCTTTAATGAAGGAATTTGTGAAGGAGTTTTACCATGTCCCTTTGGAGAATTCGGAAAAGGTATTGAATTAGTAGTAGAAGAAGAAGAATATGGAGGAGAGGGTGGTGGAGAAGCACCATTCCCTACATTTCCATTTGGAGTTTTATCACCACTGTCTCCCTTATGGTTTGAAGGGTTGGAGCCTTCACCTTGCAACCTTGTATTCCTTTCCATCAAGATCTTCATCATCTCTCTCATTTCCATGACAGCCTTTCTGAGATCTTCATCTTCTACAGGAACATGTTCATGAATCTCTTCATGAGACATACTTGGTGAATGCCTCCTTGAAACTTGCGGTGATGATATATGCTTCCTCCTTGAAGGATGATAACTTGGCTCTACAAGTTGACCTTCTCCTCTTGTGAGTTTTAACCTTGTGAGCATCAAAAAACAAAACACTTGCAAATAATCAAGTCTTCAAAAACCTATGCTTTGATACCAACTTGATCTAAAAATGAAGAAGACTTGTATTCTTGAAAATATTTGCAAGTAAAATTTATGTGTTAAAATGCAAATGGATCAACTTTGCAACACAACTTAAATAGGATTTACTCATTCAAGATGCATATAAACAACAGCATAATCAGTGAACAGAAAACACATAACACAACAAATGATAAAGGAGTTCACCCCTCTCTTGGGCTACATCTCCTGGTCCAAATTCCAATGGATCATTTGTATTATTTGCTCAAAGTGCTGAAAAATGTGCTTTACAATGCTCAAAATGCCAAATAGACTGCTCCAATGGCTTCAAAACGTCCAAAAACCCATAGCTGGGCTTTTTCAGCACCTCGTTTGGCCAAAAAAATGAAGAAGATAGGCTTCCTGGAAGTCCCCCCTTCAAGCTTGCTGTCTTTGCATCTACAAAACACACCTCCCTTGGCTCAGCCTAGCCCACATGCATTTTAAAGCGTAAAAACTTGGCACTGGGCGCAACCGCACAAACGGTCCAAACTGTCGAATGGTTACGTGCCGGCCTTAACTACCAAGACCCGTGGGCACATGGTCACCACATGACTGCACACTATTACACAACAGGGCTAAAGTTTCAAACCATTGACATAACCGTAAGGTTTAAACCCACGTGCATACACGTTGGTCACATGTTATATCAAACCACGCACATTTCAAATGGTTACAACATATATTACAGTGGGTCTAACCACCCGTAGCACTGGTCGTATGCAATACAATATATAACCATGGTCTGGGGCTTAGCCCCAACCCGGTTCACGCCCCAACACACATTTTTGCAATGTTAAATATATTACAATGCAAAAATATGTTAAGTAACACGTGTGGGTGCACTGGTTGGGCGGCCTTTCCCAAAGCTTTACCCTGCCCAGAGGTCACGGGGTTGACTCCTGCCAAGTGCAAAGATTTTAATCCAATAAACAGGTGACACGTGGCGGCCATTGATTGGGCCATGTGTCGCCATCCCATTTTCTGCCAACAAACTATGTCACATGCCAACTGTCTCAATAATTTCCTGCCATGTTTCGTATGGCCTGCCACGTCAGTGTCCGTACGGACTGTACAGTCAGCATCCCTTTTTTTTGCTTGTTTGTCATTTTGAACAAAACACGATATCTCTCGCTCCCGACATCCGTTTGAACCCAAACAAGTTGCATTGGGTTTGTAATGATGAGGCCTATGCTCTCGTTTGATTTGAAGTGATTCCAAGAACTTTGATTTTTTGAGCAAAATTTGTTCCCCTAATCAACTATGGTGGCCAGCTCTAAATCATGGGTCACATAGTTGACTTCATGCTCATTCAGTTTTTGGGATTCATAGTAGAACACACTTCCTCCTTACATGAGGACTCCTCTGAGACCTTCCTTACAGGCATCTGTGCACACGAGGAAGTCAACTTCGGGATCGACGATCTTTAGCACAGGTGCGTGGGTCAGTAGATGTTTCAGGGTTTGAAATCTTTCTTCACATTTTTGTGTCCATGTGAATTTCGTCCCCTTCTTCTGGAGGGCAGTGATTGGACACTCAATCTTGGAGAATCCTTTTATGAATCTCCTATAGTATCCTGCTAAGTGCATAAAGGATATGATATCTGAAATGTCCTTTGGGGTAGGCCATTCCATGATAGACCTGATCTTGTCAAGGTCTACTGCTACCCCTTCTTCAGATAGGACATGACCCAAGTAATGTATTTGCTTCTGGAAAAAGTCACACTTGCTAAATTTGGCATAGAGATGATGTTCTCTTAGCACTTGAAGCGCAAACCTAAGGTGTTCCTCATGCTCCTCTCTATTCTTGGAGTAAATTAATATATCATCAATAAATACTAGTAAAAATTTGTCTAGGAACTTGCTGAGCGCATTGTTCATCAAGAACATAAAAGTGGCAGGGGTGTTGGTTAACCCAAATGGCATGACCACAAACTCGTAGTGACCATATCTTGTCCTGAAGGCAATTTTGTGGATGTCTTCACCCTTGATTCAAACTTGATGGTATCTCAATCTCAAGTCAATATTCGAGAAGATAGAGGCACCTCCCAATTGATCGAACAGGGCATCGATCCTGGGTAAGGGGTACTTGTTATTTATGGTTACCTTATTGAGTTGCCTATAATCTATGCACAGTTGGAGAGTACCATCTTTCTTTTTCACAAACAAGACTAGTGCTCCCCATGGAGACACGTTGGGCCGGATATAGCCTCTGTCCATAATTTCTTTTAGTTGTAATTTAAGCTCAACTAGCTCGGGTGTGCTCATCCTGTAGGGTTTCCTAGACACTGGCACCACTCCTGATGCAAGTTTTGTCGAGAATTCAATATCCCTTCTCAGAGGTAGACCCGGTACCTCTTCCAGAAATACATCTCTGTATTCTCTCAGTGTGGGGTGGTCTTCGAGGCTTGGTTTTTCACCTTCAATTGTTTTCAATAGCAGTATTGCATATAGTGGACATCCTTTTTTGCAATACGTTCTCATTTGAAGCACTGATATTTGTCTCACCGAGACAGGTTTTTGGATCCCTTGAAGGGTTATCCTCCTTCCTTCTTCACTTACACATTCCAAGGTTTTATGGTAACAGTCCAGTCTATCTTTATGGTTGGCTAGCCAGTCCATACTAATTAACAGATCATATGATCCCAGGGGTAATATGTTAATGGTTGCTTGGGTGGGGAATTCTCCCATAATGAATTGGCAGGTTGGTATGACCTTCTCTACCTGTTATAACCCTAAATTGCACCACACATGCTTACCTGGCATCAGGCCAACTCATATCCCTTCCTTGCCAAAATGCTGATGAACAACTCTTTGGAAATCCTCTTGTGTCAAGGCCCACGTGCCCTAACCCATTACTGCAAGCGTGTGCCTGTTGGCTGACTCACAACAGCCCATGTGTACCTAACAAAGCATGAAAAAAAGGAAAGTTTCCAATGGAACAAAAAGCTATGGGTCAGTTAACTGAAACTCTTGGCCATGCATGGCCGAGGGTTCATCCAAAACCCTAGCTCCTTCTAGCCTATAAAATAAGGGGTAGGGGTACCATTTGGAGGAGGAAAAAATATAGTGAAGAAAATCCGCCCATTTACGTAATCCATTGTCCCAACCCTTTAGCCTTTCCTCATGCCAAAGGAGATTTAACGCAAAGCAGTTGAAGGACAAAAGAAGAGGATCCTAGGATCAGGTTTAAGGAGCGGTGGCCGGTCTCAGCTTTGTTGTAAGTTGATTCACTTTCAGTAATTAAAGAATACTTTTCCCATCCCAATGCATGAATTGTCTATGGTTTGATTAATTTATGATTTATTTCTAACCCTTGAGTATAGAAGTAGCATGCATGCATAGTTGTTGTTTGTCTTGTGTGGAGGTCATCTATGGAAGGGGAAGTGAAAGTAAGTGATCAAAGTGCAACGGAGGATCTACATCGAACACTGGTAATAAGGTTGGTGGTCCTTTTCCATGCATTTACTATGAAAGAGGGGTTTAAATCTTGGGTTGTAGGTAAACAAGTAGTTTATTTTCGGTCAAAATCTGCATGCAAGTCTGACCCTAGTTTGCAAGTCTGTAGGGTGTTTTTCCCAACAACAGAATTGGTGACCATATTGGGGACCATATCTCTGATCATATCCGAGAGTGGAGATGCCGAAAGAGTCTAATCAAAGTACTAGTCCCACCAGCATTCCTGCTTGAGTGGTTCCTTAAGTCTTTGGTCCCACAGTTATCCAAAGATGTCGTGACTTTCAGAGTTTTCTCTGAAGAAGATGCCATCATGAGGGCTCAACAGTTTGAGCTCATCTATTCTCAATCTGGTTTATTATACAACATCTTTCCAGATGTGCCATGCTCGATACTGGATAAAACTAGACAAAGAGCTGGACCACATGCCAATCGTATTGTTGGTTCAGCACAAACCAAGCCCGTTGAGCAATTGACAAAACAGTTGCAACAGTTATCCATACAACACACAGCGGCCAACCAAACTACTGCTTTGGCTACTCCCCCCACTCAAACATCGGAAGTACACTCCGTGCAGTCGACTAACCCAAATACCACCCAGCAGCCCGAAGGGAAGAAAAAACAACGAAAGAAGGGTAAGGGGGATAAAAAACCCACTAATAATGCTGGTGGGGACACCATGGAAAAATGAAAGGTGAGGTATCCATGCAACTTGTGTGTAGAAGACCACCCGACTCATCTTTTTCCTCGACTTGCAGAGGCCCAAAAGTTTGTCACACAGCAACATCAGGCAATGTTGACTAATCCCTTTCAACATGGCCAAAATTTAACTCAAGCCTCTACAAGCACAGAAGGGGGAAGCCAAGAAACCTTCCCTCCTCCAAACAATCCCTCATCCGCGAATGTATATATGGTTAGGGGTGATGCTTTCATAACGACTAGAGCGCACGACTATAGTAAACCAAGCGCTTTTGAGAAGGGTAAAGAAGCTGATCTCCCATCTCTTCCTCTACAGATCGAGAATACATTGGGAGAAACAATGACACACATTCCAAAGGGTGCATTTAAAAAAGGTTCTCACAACCCAAACGCAAGGGCCGCCTAGAATTACTCTGTGGTGGAGGATTTATCACAAACCCCTTGTGTGATGTCTGCTTTGGAGGTCCTCCAAAGCTGCCCTGCTCAGAGGAAAGCCTTGTTAACTACTTTGGGATCTACTGAGACTTGTAATCTGGGTACCATCATGTTAGATACAACCAACTTAAAACCTCGTCTGCCTTACCACGTAGTGTTTCAGATAGTAGTGGCTCATCCCACGAATTTTTTTTACATGGAATATCTTCCGCACGGTGGTCGACGAGGGAGCCTCGACATGTGTTATGTTGTTAGCATGTTGGAAGGCCATTGGCCAGCTCGCTTTGTCTCCATCACCTACTCTCCTCACTGCTTTCGACGGTCATTCTTTCCGGCCACATGGCATCATTCCTTCTTTCCCTGTGTATTTAGGAGGGAAAACCGTGTGTGTCGAAGTAGAGGTAGTTGATGCTCCCCTCGACTATAACCTCTTGTTAGGAAAGAGTTGGACTTATGATATGCAAGCTTAGGTTGCTACCATTTTCTGAGTCTTGTTTTTTCCACACGAGGGCCGGATAGTGACCATTGATCAATTGTCTTTTTCCAGACCTGACCCAGCTTTGGGGGAATCCACGGTCCCCATGATTGATAATCCTCAACTAGGTGTCATTAACGTAGGAGTTGGTTTGTGCCAATCCTTAATGGGTACCTTCGATTACCCACCTCCTCATGATGATGTTAAATTTATATCTAATCACCATAAGGTTGAGATTTTTCAAGTTTCGTCGTTTCGCACGACTTACTTTGAGGATCCTTGGATTCTTCCTTTAGCCATGATGGATGAGACAGGGCACCCCGACATGTCCATGCCCTTGTATTCCACTGAGGTAGCATACTCTTTAGTCTAGCAAGCTTCAGCTAACCCTGATTTGACTCTTGCACAAGAGTTAGATCCACTTTTAGAGCCTATTTGGGCTCAGGGTTCTCTCGCTAACGTCGATTCGTTAGACTTAGTCTTTCCTTCTGACGAAGCAGTAATCGAAGCAATGACTAGTCCAGACAAACCTTGGGAATATATTCATCACAAATCATATTTCCTCCCAAAGTTAAGACGAATCAAAGCAGGAGAATTCACTGTGACTATGACTGGAGATAGGTCTTGTCATACTAATCCCTTAGCTACACACAAGATCTATGCTGAGGGTAATATGGAAACCGTTGTTGAAACGATACCTATCAATATCTCCAGAACCCTTGGCATCATAGACAATGTTTTCGTTGGAGCATACAGCTCCCCCGAGGAGATGCCAGGCATCGACCCACAAAGAGTCTATCATGAGCTAACTTTGTTGTTTTTCAAGCTCGCTTTGATATCCAAAAGCAACATCTGGTGATACTGGATTTATGCTTTTCGATCTCGTCCAGATTAACTGAGAAAAGTAACCATTATGGAGTCTTCTTTAAGCCCTTTTCAGACTCCTTAAAGATGAAAAGATTGTCGAGTGACCTTGTTTCTTCACACTCTTTAAATTGGTCCAGAAGAACGTTCCTTAAATGGGTCTTCTTTAAGCCCTTTTCAGACCCTTTAAACGTGAAAAGATTGTCGAGCAATCTTGTGACCTTTCATGCTCGTTAAACTGAAATTTGAAGTCACGTCTATCTGGCGGTAGTTTACCCCTTTTTCGGTCTGGACAGTCAACTGTACGAACAAAGTTATACTCTATCGAATTCCCATTCTTTAGAAGAGTACTCTCAGGTATAATTTTATCCCTTTTTTGGGCCTGAGGGAATAAATTTACGAAAAAGAAACCCCCACTGAGTCCATAGTTAAGCTCTTTTCAGACTCCCTAAAATTGAAAACATCACCGAGTGATCTTATTCTTTCACACTCGTTAAATTGGTCCAGAAGAATATTCCTGACGGAGTCCATAGTTAAGCTTTTTTCAGACTCCTTAAAAGTGAAAAAATGGCCGAGTGATCTTGTCCTTGTCACACTCGTTAAAATGGTTTTGAATTGACGTCTAATCGGTGCTTGTTTACCCATTTTTCGAACCGCTAGACTATTGTCGAAAAAGGTACCCCAACGGAGTCTCCTTTTATTCTTTTTTAGACTCTCTAAATATGAAAAACCACCGAGATTACCTTCTCTGGGCTCGTTAAACTTACATTGAAGGATGTTACCATTGTGTGTTCTATCAACCACATTTTCATACCTTATCCACCAGCCTTGTGACAGTTTGCTTCTGCGTCTTAACACCTTTGGCCGCCAGAGGATTTTCCCCGAGTATCATTTTACCAGAACATCAGTCTTGTCCTTGTGCCTTGATCTTGTATGTTTGCAGTACTCGTTCCTCCATTGTAATGTAATATTCCTTTATTCTTTTTCCAAAATTATTGAAAAGAACAAAAAACTCAAATATACCCCCAAAAGAGGATGGGAAAAGTATTTTCTGTATTGGCAGCATAATGAGTCGCCCTTGGATAAAGCACATCTGTCCGTTTGATCATCAGACTATGGGATGTAGTACGACCTTAGGAAACTTTTCTCGCTATATAGAGTTGTGTCCTCCACCTTTTGGTTATTCTTCCAAACATATGGAGAGTTTGCGTTGCCTCCTGCTTCATAGACTTATGATTAACATATATGCTGCCTGAGTCTTATCACTTGTCATGCTATTGTCCAAGGGAAGTTTGTCACTAAGCCTGAGTTGGCCCCTCTACAATATGTCTCTTGTCCGCATACCCGGCCATCCTGAACACCCAATCAAGTCCTTGTTCTAAATCACTGAAGCCTTCAGTTTGATAATCAAGATTATCAATTTTTTCCATAACCGACGAGCTGTCGAAGACCTCTGGGTAGTGCAGTCATACACTCATATTACACTCCTACCCAAGTTTTAGAAGATTTTGAAGTTGTTGCTCGAGCTCTGAAGTACACCCATCAGGCCGAATCAACTTCTGGAAGATGGATACTCTATATGTATATCTTTCTGATTTCGAGATGTAGCTCCGCTGTGTATTATTCGTGGCTACTCTTTATAGTTATTTCACATGGATCTATAGTGTATTTGATTGATAGCCATGGTTCTATTTTATTCCGAGCATGGGTATGCCTGCCTCGGTGAGACATTTGTTATTTTGCAGATGGCACCTCCTGGTTCCTGATCCTTGGGCTCAATCATTCAGCACATCAGTAAAGATTGGTAATGTATTTCGGCCATCAGATGCTCTTCTGACCTCACACATTAGGGGGCATCTATTATAACCCTGAATTGCACCACACATGCTTACCTGGCATCAGGCCAACTCATATCGCTTCCTTGCCAAAACTCTGCTGAACAACTCTTTGGAAATCCTCTTGTGTCAAGGCCCACGCGCCCTAACCCATTACTGCATGCGTGTGCATGTTGGCTGACTCAAAACAACCTGCGTGTACCTAACAAAGAACGAAAAAAGGAAAGTTGCTGACGGAACAAAAAGATATGGGTCAGTTAACTGAAACTCCCGGCCATGCATGGTCGAGGGTTTGTCCAAAACCCTAGCTCCTTCTAGCCTATAAAAGAAGGGGTAGGGGTACCATTTGGAGGAGGAAAAAATATAGAGAAGAAACTCTGCCCATTTACATAATCCATTGTCCCAACCCTTTAGCCTTTCCTCATGCCAAAGGAGATTTAACGCAAAGCAGTTGAAGGACAGAAAAAGAGGAGCCCAGGATTAGGTTCAAGGAGCGGTGGCCAGTCTCAGCTTTGTTGTAAGTTGATTCACTTTCAGTAATAAAAGAATACTTTTCTTGTCCCAATGCATGAATTGTCTATGGTTTGATTAATTTATGCTTGATTTCTAACCCTTGAGTATAGAAGTAGCATGCATGCATAGTTGTTGTTTGTCTTGCGTGCAGGTCATTTGTGGAAGGGGCAGCGCATGCAAGTGATCAAAGCGCAACGGAGGATCTACATAGAATGATGGTAATAAGGTTGGTGGTCCGTTTCCATGCATTTACTGTGAAATATGGGTTTAAATCCTGGGTAGTAGGTAAAAAAGTAGTTTCTTTTCGGTCAAAATCTGCATGCAAGTCTTACCCTAGTTTGCTAGTTCATAGGGTGTTTTTGCCAACAACACTACCCTTCTTTTAGTGCCAGTGGCTAACTGTACCAACCATGGCTTGGCATTTTTATGTGGTTTTAGTTTACATTTATCAACAGCCTTAGGGGCTATATAAATCAAATTTGAACTAGGGTCAATCAGAATAGACATTAGATGGTTGGTGATCATACCTTCGATTTCCACCACTGAAGCTTGGTGGTCAGCTTGGTTATTATCCAAGGCTGCATAAATCTATGGTACACTCCTAGCTACATCATTGACAGTGGTAGCTTCTTGAACATTGTAAATTCTCCAGTTGTTCTATTGTCGGTGCGAGAAATCCTTCAGTAGATGTTCTTATCCACACCCCCAACATTTCAAAGGTTCTCTCTTTGGGTTATTAGTCTTTACTGGGGTAGATCCAGAAAGTTTATTTCTGCCCAAGGAGGGAAAGTTTTGTTGGTGTACACTTCAGGTTGGGAAGCTTATCCTTGAGTTCTTTTTATAGTTCTTAAATCTTGGGGACTTAAACCCCTTTTTCTAAAATTCTGAATTATTTTTCTGCTTCCAGCCTTCACAAGGTTCTGTTCGATGCCCAAGTTGTTCATAACAATATCTTTCCTTTCAGATAGTGTCTTCTAGGGTCTTTGGTTCATCAAATTCAATCATGTTATGATAGTCCTTAGGTAGTCCACTGATGAATCGTTGCACCTTTTCCTTTTCTACTTTTATATAGGGTACATACCTCAACAACTCGAGGAATCTGCTGACATATTCCTCTATGGTGAGTTGCTCCAGCTTGAGTTCATAGAATTCTTTAGTCTTTTCGTCGAAATATTTTTCCGACAGATACTTCTTCCTGAAGTATTTCTCAAACCATTCCCAAGATAGGTCCTCTTTGTGAATCCCTTTTACATTCTTAAGGTATTCCCACCAAATGGAAGCCTTTCCATTCAAGTTGAAAGTGGCTACTCGGGCCTTCAAGTTTTTTGAGAAGTCATGGAATCTGAAATACTTCTTTAGTCCAAGCAGCCAGGCCTCCGCTTCCTCTCCCTTCTTTATTTCACAGTCGAAGGAGGGTGGTTTGGCCTTCTTGAATTCTTCGAGATTATGACTCTTGGAAAGTTTTCACTTCTTTCATTTTCTTCGGGAATGAAAACTAGTTCTGCTGCTAGAAGATCCCTCTGAGTTGCCTGTTTCCTTTCTATAAGAATCGTCTGACGTTAGTCCCTTATCTCTAGGGTGAAATTTTCTCTAGGTGCTCCTCTTAGTGTGGCCACTGACATGACCACGTTTCTACGTCTTAGGTTCATGTTGCAATTATCTTTGTATGTCGGATAAGCTCTGTAGTAAAACTGCATTAATTTTCGTTTGCTTCTCTTGTTCTTTTATCATCCTCTCGTTGTCAGCCTTCCAGCTCTGTAGTTCAGCCATGAGGCTCCTCACAGTCTTAGATAGATCTGGAGGGGTCCCTACTGCCCTCCTTTCATCAGAATCTTCATCCTTATTGTGGGAGCCCTTCCCCACCTCGTGGTGAGTCACCATTCTATGTGTCTGTAATTTCCCGCAGTTGATCGTTCGCTTGGGTGAAAAATAAAAATGCTTGATGTTAGTCAATATTTATATACATTCATAACCTGCACATAAATTCATATTTTTCACATGCATACATACAATAGGGTTTTTTCATTCTTAACTTTGACCTTTGATTGAGGGAATCAAGCTAAAGAGTTACTCCTCTTAACAGTACTTCAAATGGAGTCTCTGTGCAACTCGTTCATGAACTCAAGTAGGCCAAGTGTTGTAACCATGCTCTGATACCAATTTGTCACACACCCACTACGATAACTAAGATTTTTTTTGGGCTTTTCCTTCTTTTCTTCGAGGAATAGAATCCCCGATTTTATATGGGGCCTGGTGCAAACCCTCCTTTCCCTTAAACTTCCCCATGTGATCGTTGGCTATGACCACAGACCTTACCGGAGAGGTGCTTCCAGCTTTCATGATTCGAGAAATAGAGATGCAAGCATCCCCCTGATCTCTGTTCTTTCAAGGTGCCAAAACCCGAAAAGGATCTGACAACTCATCGAATTTATCAATGACTCGGATTAAATCCTGGCACTCTACCTTTCGGGGTTTCGCATACCGGGATGTCGTGATATATGAAGACGAGGGGTTCAAACCCTTCGATTTTCCGGTTGCTGAAATACTGAGATCCTCATATCCACCAAGCTAATTTCGGGGATTCGCAAGTTGGGATTTCGCGATATGCAAAGACAGGAAGTCTCGCATCTAGGTTTCCCAGAAGTCGAAACTCTGAAGCCTGTATACATTGCTAAGCTCATTTCGGGGTTTCACAAATCGGGAATTCATGATATGAGGAGACGTGAGGTCTCGCACCTGGGTTTCCCGGGAGCCAAAACTCCGAAGCCTGTATACATCGCTAAGCTCATTTCGAGGTTTCACAAATCGGGATTTCGCGTCTGGTGAATACAAGGAAACCGACCCTTGATATTCTCGGGTGCCGAAATGCCGAAAAACCAAACTCTAGTCACGCTATACCATTTCGGGGTTTTGGAAGTCAATATTTCGCATCTGACGAATACAAGGAAACTGACCCTTGGGATTCTTGGGTGCCGAAACGCTGAAACACCAAACTCTACTCACGCTATACCATTTCGGGGTTTCGCAAGTCAGGATTTTGCATTTGGCGAATACAAGGAAACTGACCCTTGGGGTTCCCGGGTGCCGAAACACTGAAACACCAAAATCTACTCACGCTATACCATTTCGAGGTTTCACAGGTTGGGATTTCACGACTAGCGAGTACAAGGGAACTGACCCTTAGGTTTCTTGGGTGCCGAAAAGCATCCCCGCTAAGCTACTTTCTATGACAGGGATGGATCAAATTCATGGGTTTACTAAAACAATAGTCCTTTCAAGGAACTCACTCTTCCCTGTAAGGTGAGGGAACTTTCCCGGAAGGAGGTGCCTTCGGGGAAATCCAACCAGGGCATCGCGTGAGTTAAGTAAATGAGACAAACATTCTGAGAATGAACTCAAAATCTGAACTTTCTCAATATATATATATATATATATATATATATACACCAAATATGGTAATACGAGTATGAGCATGAAACCACCATTTCCGATCAAAATACCAGGAAAACACTTCTATACATAAACCATTTATGAGTGTACAAACCATGAGCATACATTGCAGGATATTCAATTCAAGATACAAGATATAAACACTTATCAGAAAACACCAGGCGTGATGCAACTGCTGAGAGGGGTACTCGTTTCCACCCAACCGTAGGCTCAACGACTCCAATCGTATTTACCACTAGCCACCCTTGAGCTAGACCACGATGCTTTGAGACTTAGTCTCCTACTTCCCACTCGTCGAAAGTTAAGGATGAAGGTTACTCTCCTTCTTCTCTGCTCATGACTCACTATAATTTCTAGAGTTCTTCTGGTTCTCCTTTCGCGATTCCTGTCGCACACGTTCTTCCCTCTTCTCTCCCCTTCCACACTTCTTTCCTTGCCTTTCCTCCTATGAGGTTGCATGTGGCACAAAATTCCCTGTCTGATGGTCAGGTCTGAGAGTTTCTATGGATGGGTGGTTCACCCCATCCCCTCATTTACTCTTGAGGAGCCTCCCCACCTACCATTTGGGCAGGTAATTCATTTTCGAGGTCTGAGAGTAAGCTTTGGTTTCTGAGCACGTACAATTCAGTACGGTTTTGGTTCGGTGGAAGTTAACGCAGCCACTCCCGACCCCTTCCACCACCTCTCATCATCCATCGTGGTCTCTTTTTCAGCACATCCCCCTCCCAGCAGTCATGCAACACATATTCACACATCATTTACATTCCTTGAAACTTTTATACAAAGGTCCATTAAATCAAACATTCACAATCTTTGATTTTGCCATAGTTCTTGGCCAGTATAGTTATTTTTACAGACTGGGGGAAATAGGGTGTTATATTATGCAACTATATTGCAACTATATGCAACTATATTGCAACAATTTCGTATGCAACTATATGCAACTATGCAACTTATGCAACTATATTGCAACTTATGAAACTTTACACAACTTTATTGCAACTTATGAAACTATATTGCAACTTATGCAGCTATATTGCAACTATATGCAGCTATATTGCAACAATTTCTTATCCAACTATATGCAAATATGAAACTATATGCAACTATGCAACTTATGCAACTATATTGCAACTTATGAAACTATATTGCAACTTATGCAACTTTACGCAACTTTATTGCAACTTATGCAACTATATTGCAACTATATGCAACTATATTGCAACAATTTCGTATGCAACTATATGCAAATATGCAACTATGCAACTTATGCAACTTATGCAACTATATTGCAACTTATGCAACTTTATGCAACTTTATTGCAACTTATGCGACTATATGCAACTTATGCAACTATATGCAACTTATGAAACTATATTGCAACTATATGCAACTAGGTGTGGCAATTTCAACTTTATGCAACTATATGACGGATCGGTGTGGCAATTTCAACTTTATGTAACTAAATGCAACTATATGCAACTGTGTTGGTACCAAAAAAGTATATTGGCACGATAACTTATCTTCTTGTTTTAACAAGTGTAGGTACCACCAAATAGGTATCTGTTGGATCTATCTTCCTCGAGTGATGATCAAGATATAGTAAGAGAGGTTGAAAGTGAGACGTGTTGTACTAAATCTACTGGTTCTAGATCAGCTAGGTTGGAAAAGGTAAGGAAAAGATTTTGTACCCACATGCAATTTTTTATTTCCAACGGAGGGTTGTGTAATTATGATGCTGAGAGCATAGGTGACATTGAGTTACCCTTGAGGTATAAACATCTAGTGCAATGATGGGCACTTAAGGAGCTACCTAAAGTGGACACAGATTTCATCATCGGTGGCAGGATGTATTGCATTTCTCCTTCATCCTTACATGGATTGGGGTTATTTTCCATGGATGGCATAAAGGTCGGCTATGGCACTGTAACTGAATTGATGGAGTATGTCAGACCATTATACAAATACAATCATTGGTTGATGTTGGTTCGATATACGCAAAGTATGCGGAGATACGGAGTTGCCGCAAATTATATACAACTACTAGATAACAATCAAAATAAAGGGGCAACTATGTATATTGATGGAAGGCCAAAAGCTACTGGAAACATTGTGGGCTTTATAAATAGTACACGACCAGTGGCAACAACTAAGAAATCGAATTTCATATTTGAGGCACACGAAGGAAATTGTATATTTGTATGTGCAACAAAAACAATAGTTTCAAGTGAAGAGTTGTTGATCGATTACAACTTAAATCGAATAGATGGAGAGAGTGACTGTGGAAAGGCACCCACAGTACCTCACCAGGTAAATGTTAAATACAGTAAAAAATTGTGACTACAACAACTAAATTTCATTATTTATTTTTCTGTTATTACTGCAATATTTCATTTTCTTAATGTTACAGGTGAATTTCCTAACTTTTATTGATTGATTTATTGTGTCAACATCTGTCCAGGGTGACTGTGGTAGAAAATCACCCGATACATCTCTCCAAGGTGACCATGACAAGGCACTCATAGTTCCTCACCAGGTAAATGTTAAATACAGTAAAAAATTATGACTACAACAACTAAATTTCATTTTTTTTTTTTTTGTTATTACTGTAATATTTCATTTTCTTAATGTTACAGGTGAATTTCCTAACTTTTATTGATTGATTTATTGTGTCAACATTTTTCCAGGGTACTGAATGTGGTATAAAATCACCCGATACATCTCTCCAGGGTGACCGTGGCAAGGCACCCGCAGTGCCTCACCAGGTAAATGTTAAATACAGTAAAAAATTATGACTACAACAACTAAATTTCATAAATTTCATTATTTATTTTTTCTATTATTACTGTAATATTTCATTTTCTTAATGTTATAGGTGAATTTACTAAATTTTATTGATTGATTTGTTGTGTCAACATATGTCCAGGGTGACCGTGGTAGAAAATCACCCGATACATCTCTCCAGGGTGACCGTGGCAAGGCACCCACAATGCCTCACAAAGTAAATGTTAAATACAGTAAAAACTTTTGACTACAACAACTAAATTTCTGAAATTTCATTATGTTTTTTCTGATATTACTCCAATATTTCATTTTTTAAATGTTACAGGTGAATTTCATAACTTTTGTTGACTGATTTATTGTGTCAACTTCTGTCCAGGGTGAACGTGTCCGAGTTTCACCCGTTACATCTCTCCAGGTTGACCGTGGAAAGGCACCCGCAGTGCCTCACTACGTAAATGTTAAATATAGTAACAACTTATGACTACAACAACTAAATTTCTGAAATTTCATTTTTTTTTTCCTGATATTACTCCAATATTTCATTTTTTAAATGTTACAAGTGAATTTCATAACTTTTGTTGATTGATTTATTCTGTCAACTTCTGTCTAGGGTGAACATGTCCAAGTTTCACCCGTTACATCTCTCCAGGGTGACCATGGAAAGGCACCCATAGTGCCTCACCAGGTAAATGTTAAATACAGTAACAACTAAATTTCTGAAATTTTGTTATTGTTTTTATGATATTATTGCAATATTTCATTTTTTTAATGTTAGAGGTGAATTTCATAAATTTTGTTGATTGATTTGTTGTGTAAACATTGGTCCAGGACCCCACAGAGGATATTGATGAGGACGGAATATATTATTCCACAAATCCAATGACAACTGTAATGAAGGCCTTGAAGAAGGCTAACATGGAATATCCAGGTTTGATTAGCAAAAGACCCCTAACACAGGAGGACATGGAAAGAATTGTAGAGCTACAAACTACAATAACTAATTATGGGGTAAGTGGCATATTTACATATTTTTATTAGCTATGACAATTTCATATCCGTTTTTTTGTTTTATATTTTGTATATGATTTGATAAAGAATTTTTTTATGTTTGTAGGAGTTTTTAAACCCCGTGCGTGGGAAACCTGTAGATCCTGCAACTGCTATAGGTAGCAGTGAGGGTCCAATGCAAAAAAAGGTCGACATAGCAAAGTGAAAGTGAGGATTTTTGAGCCTCATGAGGTTCCCCTCGAATCCATTGATGAGCGGGGTGATTTTGATCGGCATGAAATGCCAGAACATGATGAGCCAGAGCTTGGGACTCCATATGATGACTCTGGAGAGGAACATAGTGTAGGTGCACATGATACTATTCTACATGGAGCAAAACAAATGAAAATCACTGGATCACTAGATGTCACCTTTTTGGTGGATGACGCATGTGTTCCGATAAAGATTCAGAAGATTGCAGGTAATTGACCCATTAATTGATTCATTTTTTTAATGAAATTGAAATGGATTACAACTTGATATTATTAATTGATTAATGGATAACACGTTACTTTAGGAAACAATGTTTTCTATAGAAACTTACATGACAAAGAATTGGAATTGTTTTGCCCCACCATTTGCACATGGTGGAATGGCCAATATAGAAAAAAGAAAGATGATTTAATACATCACATGGTGAACTTGTTTGGAAATACTTTCAACAAGAAAGTGGTTACAAACTTAGCCAACGAGAATTTAAAATACACCAAGGCCCATTATAGGGATAAATTGCAAATAGACCTAAAGCACGAGTGCCCTCCCATGGTTTCTGAGAAAGAGTGGAAGGTGCTAATAGAGGATGCAAAGGAGAAATTGTTTAAAAAACAAGGACGACAACCACGAGCTGGTCAAGAAAGGTACAACACATGTCATATTATCAGTGAAATATGAGCATTTATGTTTTTCTTTCATGTTTTAAGTAACAATTTTGATATCTATTTTTTTTCAAAAATTCCATATGTAGGCCACCAGACACATACAAAGCAACAAAGGCTAGAGTGGAAAAACACGTCCAGCATAAACTAGGCCAGGTTCACTATGAAAAACTCAAAGCCCGAATAGTAAGATTTAAATGATTAACTGTGGTTAATATTTATTTAATAGTAGTGAACAAATATATGGTTTTGTTATTGGTATTTTTAATGGTGTTATGCATTGCAGTTAAATATGTTTGACAATGCTGCCACCAAGGAGGACCTGAAGCTTGGTTACAAGCATGGTTTTAAAAGTGTCATTGAATATAGGAAAAGCTTGGGCCAGACTCCTATCTCCCTAGCCACGCAGGTAAATCAAATGAATAAAGAAACCACAGTAGCATGCTTGTAAAGTCTTTTCATATTTTATTATATCACCCTTAACTAAGTATTTATGTTTGTTTTCAAGCAACAATGCTACCACAATAGTGAATCAAGCAGTATTCAACAAACACTGCATCATACAATTATGGTCCACATGTCCAGTGATAGTGTAGAACAGAGTACCCATTCTATATGTATGCTTCAGAATTAGAAATATTTACTGTGATTGTAGATATTTATTTCCTGACTTATACTTATATATTATCTTCTCAAAATTGAAGAGCATGTAGCTCAGGAGGGTGAAATGTGAGAGAAACCAAGTGGACATGAAATTAACGCACCAATTGTCCTAACTACAGAGACAGGTAAAGAGCAATACTGCAATGTTAATAAAAAAAATGAATTAGTTATTTCAATTATATTTCAACATATCAATATGATCATTTTCATTGTTGCAGTTCACATCCTTGAGCAAATTCCAGCTAACCCTTCTCAGCAACGTACCAGAAGTATGGTACCTGAGTGCACACAAACAATAGTGTTGGTTGTGGAGCCTGATTATCTTCCTGATTCAGAGGTCCTTGCTTTAAACCGTGTTTATACCCCATGAAGTATTTACACCCCAGAAGTACTTACACTCTTCCACGTGGGGGAGTGCAGAGGGGGGTTACCCCCT